>VZTF01009810.1:107583-128556 GCA_013397755.1 Cnemophilus loriae | reverse complement strand
GGGTCCGTGTGTCCGGCGCGTCCAGGGCCCGTGGCATTCCCTCGGGACTCATCCTAAGGGTTCGCTTTGATCCGGCTGCTCTAATAACTTGAGGAATAATTCTGCCCGAAAAAGCGTGTCCAAGGATTTTCACCTTCTGAAGCACCCAAGGAGGTGGCAACCGTAAGAAATAGCGCGAATCTTTCCCCTTTTCTTCGTATAAACTGCTTCTCACTAATCCAAAGAGTATATAAAAATTTATTTTAAAATATATCGCGGTCTAACTTTAAATATGCAAAGAGGTTTGGCTTCACGGGGAGCTGGTTTGGAGAGTCAGTTATTTTTTGCATGAGCTAAACATGCATGACCAACTCCACACCTGTGACAAAATCGTGCTGGAAACGGCTTCGCTGCTATTTGGGGTTTGTTTTTTCGCTGCAAGTAAACTTTTGGGTTTTTAATTCAGGTGATTCTGAATACGAGTGTTCACAGTTGCCAGCCACTCCTTTAAATGAACGAATTCGCCTAAAAGCTAGAAAATATCTTGACATCTCTAAAAAAACCACATTTTTTCAATCAGCAGTCTGTAAGATTGTTTTTGAGGTTTCTCTTTAAAATGCCCACAGCAGCTCTACCCCACTGGTTTGATATTGTCTTTCATCCAATTCTTTTCTTTTGAGGGGAAAAAAGAAGTAATTTTTTGGCCACACTTTTCCTTTGTAGCTCTGGTGCATCCTGACCATTTCCCCGTATCTCAGGCTGTGGGAAGATGTGGATATTTGTGAAATAAGCTGTTGGATGACCGTGTTGCCAAAGCAATGGCCTCTCAAGAATTCACTGTGAGTGATTTTTAACACTCTGTACAATTAAGTAGGAATAAGTTTGAAGACTGTAGCTTCTGAAGTATTTGGACATTTTCTTACCTCTTATTTTTTCAACATTTTACATATTTAAAACAGGTGTTATACACTCACCAAAAGATGAAAAAATCAAAAACATGGCAAGATGGAATTCTGAGGGTTAGAACTGGCAGAAATCAGGTGAAAATTCACACTTAGCACTGCTGGATTTAATATCATCTGCTACTGCTGGACTGCCAGTGGCAGTCTAGTTGATTTGTGAAATAACTGGTTATTTAAAATCTTATTTTTATCTTGCAGGCTACCTTGTTTGATGATAAAGGACAATGTCTGGAGAGTATTTTTATAAAATCTCAGGTATATTTTGTTCAGAGTTGTTATTTTTATATCTGATTGTAGTTTATCTTTCAGGCAGCATTTCAAACACCTGTTTGGGAGCTAAAACAGTAAGTTGTCTCGTTGTTGATATAAAACTCTGCTACAGCGCAAATAATATATACAAATAAAAGTATTATATGGCATCTGTTATATAGTAGGTGTAAGTACCTGAATTTTTTACATGTAAGTACTTAAAGACTAGATTTATTTAGAATAAAACTATCTACTATTGTTTCTTATATAGGACTGTTATGTACACAGTGCTGCTCTCTCTTTTCCAGGTGGCTCCTGGAGACGATTTAGAAAGCGAGCGATATTTAATCACAGTCGAAGCAGTCAAAGTGAGTGAAAAGCCCTCTGAAGATCAGCCAAGGAAAGCAGAAACTCCAGCAGTGGATAGAAATGGTGTAAAACCTGCTCTTCTGCCCCCAAGACATCTCCCTGTTGGCTTGAAAAGGAAGTTTACGGTGTGTTTTTGTTCCAAATTTTTATGTCTCGTGTTTACGTGCATTTTAAAACACAAGGGACACATATTTTCATGAATAGTAAATATATACGTAATTTCTTCCTGCCTGGTTTTTTTTTTTTGAGCTGTAATCCAGAATGTGTTCCCTGTAGGTGTTTTTTCCACGTTTAGGAAATTTGGTTTAGCAGGATTGCTACTGCTGAGCCTGCAGGAAAATTCACAAGGGCTTGGGGTTGTTTCTAGGCATCTCTGGAATCCTCATGTGGATTTGATCAGAATATATTTTCAAGCCATTTGATCAGAATATATTTAATGGAGTGTGCCCCATTTTCATTTGATTACAAAACATGGATTAATTTCAAATTTCTCTCCTAGGGGTTCCAAGGACCACGCCAAGTTGAGAAGAAAATACCAGCTGTGGAAGATGAAGAAAAACCAACAGTGTTGCCTTTATCTAAGCAGTGCCAAGGGAGTTTTCCATCCAAGTTTTATATCAGCTCTCCGTTATTTTCTACGATTCGCAAGAAGGATGCAGAAACAAATCCCTCTGTAGGCTTTCAGGAAGAGGGATGTAGGGACACTGGCAGAGAACAAATGTCTGTGTCCTCACTGCTTTCAGCTCCATTTATTGGCAGCTGTGAGGAGACAGAGAAGCAAAACTCTGATCAGTTTGTTGCGAAGCCAGAATCTCCTCTCCTTACTGGGCACACTGGTCCCGGGGCAGTGTCCCACCACATCAGGAGCACAGCACAGATAATTGCTCTTCTGAAGTCTAAACCAGCACAAGGACACAGAGAGCAAACACCTGGAGTCACAGGGTGTCTTTCCAGGTTTCAGGCAGCAGAAAATGCAGATTTATATGACAAAAAAAGCCCCATCCTACCTGCTTTTTCAGGCAACCCTGCCAAAGGACTCGTTCCAGATACTCAGCACCTGTCTTTTATGCAGGGAACTGTAAATGATAAAAAGGACTGGAAATCTGAAGCCCTTCCAAATTCAGCTGAACAATCTTGTGGTGAAGAAGTCACAGGACAGAGACAAGACAAAAAGGTAAATAATTTAATTCAAGATTTACAAGATCACTGCAACACAAATAGTTACTTCCTACCTGAGTCCACCGTAAGTGGAATGAGTGACAGTCAGTTTGTCCCATCCTTAGGTGCCATTTCACGTTCAGCAAGTCCAACTACCTTTGAAAACAATCCCTTTGGATACAGGGAGCATTCAGGGACTGACAGTCTTAGGGAGAATTTATCTGTGAAGATGCAGAGTGAGCTTCATCCAAGACAAGATTCAGAGGGAGCGTCTAGTGCCCCGGCGCCCTCTTGGGATGTGACATTGACTGAAGCTGGAACCGCAAAGGAGGAGTTCAGTTTGCAGGACAAAGACTGTAGTCCAGATGAGGAACTGATGGAGGTTAACTTTAACCTAATGGAGACTTTTGATTTTAATGACATAGACAATGAAGACGTGTGTGAAAGAGAAGTGAAGGAGTTCTCTGAGGGAGACACGCCTTCACAGAGCCCAGGTTGCTTACAGGGAGAAGATGTAGCACAAGATGCTGCCTTCAGGCCTCATTCTTGCTGTGAAGTAGAGACACACAGCAAAAATGAAGTCAAATGTTCAAATTTTGATGGACATGGGGGTACACCACCCCGGCTTTGTGACACTGATGCCAGGAGAACTGCAGAAGACTCTGCAAACCAGACCAGAACCGAAGTGGAACTTTTAGGTGGTGGATGCAACATAGAAGAGATCAGTGAGAGTCAATCAAGTTTTGAAGCCGCAAACAATGAGGAGGATCTGGATGGCTGCGCATCGCTCACCATCAATGGCACATCCTGGATAAGAAACCAGCACTCTGATCTCTTGCCTGGTGACACCAACGTTAATGAACGTCACCCTGAAACCAGGATGTTTGAGGCAACTGGATGTATAACAGGTACTTCTCCCAGCAGAGTAATTTCTGCCATGGACAGAAGGACCGAGGAAGGAGTTACACAGCTGGGATGCATGGAATCCCCAGATGTTGGCTCAGAGCGCTTCTGGGATGCTAGGAGTTATGACACTAAACCAGGTAGCCTTCTGCTGGCTTTGCCACAAAAATCAGATTCTTTAGGAACAGGATTTTCATCTCCGGAGGAAACAGCAGTACGAGAAACGGAGCTGGAAAATGCAGAGAGCATAAATGCCTCTCCTGAAGCCTGCAACAGTGAAACAATAGGGGTGGATTGCCTGAAAGGCACAGCAGTGGCTGAGAATTCCTCAGGTCTCCCTGATTTGGTGAATGATATTGCTCTTCTAAGAGCTTTGACTCAGCATAGCACAGCTTTAGAGAGCTTGCAAAAGATGGAGGAAAATACCGGCATGTTCTGTGAAACAGACACTTCTAAGGAGACACTTGAACCCCTTGAGAAGCATGAAGGTTAGGTCAGCTTGTATTTTAAACTGGATTCTGTATGTCTGTACCGGTTTGATTTCTCTCATTTCTCCTCTTATTTAGAAATACTTTTAGAGCGATGTGTTACGTAGGTTCCCTCGTGCAGTTTTTACTGTTTAAAGCGACACTGTGAGCGCCAAGTCTGTCTCTGTTTGCTCTCATTCAGTTAAATCCTAACTGTGCAATTCGTTGCATGGGTAAGGTTTGCAAGACCAGTAAATGTGCAGATGTTTTAATGTAAAAAAACCCCAGACTATTGACTGTAACTCACTGTGCTTTTCCATCTCTTGTAGCTATAAAAGAGTTTACAGAAATGCCTTACTCAGAAAGTTTACAGGCATCTTGCTGTTCATACTTTGATTCTCCTGGCCTTATGGTAACCAATTTTTGACTACGTATATTTATCTGTACAAGATAAATTCATTTTCCACCTGGCTCCTGGAATAAAATTCTTGGTTTATGGAACTATAGACGTTGAGCTACAAATTGCTTAGAGGCATTGGTTATGAAGCTGGTAATAAACAGAAGATATCCTCTTGCCAATAAATATTCAGGAGGCCTCATGTTCGACAAGAAACTTAATGCAAATTGTAGTATTTAGTCATGTTTAATATCCCATTAGTATGTCTGGTACTTCTCCTTCCCTACCCCATCTTTTACCACCTATTTTTTTTTCACTATCTTCTTAAATACATGGCTTTCCTTGGAATTTTAGCATTTGGGTTGAAATACACTGGGAAAACTTTGTGTTTGATGATTCACATTGGTTTTTATCCAGTACCATTAACAGCCTTTTTTCTTTTTCAATCCATCTATAGCTTAAAGAAAGATTTTAGATTAAATCCTTCCCTTTTTCCTGTCCTGTTTGAAAAGCAAACATAGTTTCTTATCCTGTCATGGATTGTCCTGGCTTCCAAATAAAAAGACTGTAACTGAAAATGCTTCCTTTGTATGAATACGAGACATTTCTTAGCCTGAATTTTCACTTTAAATGGTTATTAAACTGTTAGACTAATTAGGTTTTGATACTTTTCTATGCAGCCCAACTGTGTGGACAATTTTTTACAGAAGACAGAGGCATATATTGTACCAATAGCAGCAGCCCAAAGAGACCCTGGGACATCTGACTGGCAGCCAAAGGTACCATTTCTGTGGAACTGAAGTATAATTAACAGTGTTTCCTAAATTTCGGTTAAATGGTTTGCTAATTGTAATATATTACAAGAAGTCCTAATAAAATTTTAACCAGTTCTCGTAATTTTTAGTACAGTTCACTGTGGGAAGTTTTCCAGGGAGAGTTTTAAACTCACAGGGAAAAAAACCCAGATTTTTTTGTTTCTCTTCTGCAGTGTCAACAGATTATTTTTGTTGTATGTGTAAAAAGTACCTGTATTGACTGTAGATGGTTGCAGAGCAGTTTTTACTTCCTGTTAGTGCTAACTGCAATGCGTTGTGTAGCCTGTTGCCTTCCAAGGGCACCAAGTGAAAGGATCAGCAGCTAGTGAGGTCATGTTGAGAGCTCCATGCTCCCAGCTGGGATGGCAGCAGCACCCAGGCAACACGGACTTTGCAGCTGAGACATTTTTCTCACCCCTCTTTTCAAGGAATTATGACCTTTATGACTTCAGACAGGTAAAACATTTTTTTGTTCAGTTATCCTTACTAACCTTAGCGCAAGAAAGTATCCTGTCAATTTAGGACAGAAAATAGTTCATTTTTAGACTGCTACAATCGTATTGAAATCAATTCTTTTTACTTACCTTTGTCACAGAACTTCATAATGTGTGAGTTGTTTTTTTCTGCTCCTCTGATCAGTTGTACTTTGAAAAAAAGAAGATAAACAGCTTAATTTTTAACAAGTTTTTTTTTTTTTTTTTTTTTTTTTTAAATAAAGTCTCCAGGTTCCAGGAGCCTCCATAAGGATGAGGTTGATGTTATCAGAGAAGGGAATTTTCAAATGAAGCCTGATCTTATTGAAGAGCCAGGAATAAATCAATCCCGTAAGTGGAAGTAAAAAGGAGAAGGGCAGTGACTGGCCTCAAAATTTCTGCATGACTTCAGTGCTTCACGTGTTTTTCCTAGCACTGGCTGCATATCCTGAAGTGCCACCTTGGACAATGTCACCCTCACACTCTGACCCGAGACAAGCCCAGTGGACTTCCTGGGAACCTGGCAAGGTAGGGATTGACTGTCCCTTGCAGATATTTTTGGCTTTATTTCCTGCGTGTTCCTGGCAATTTCTTATTTTTGAAGCTGTTTTTTCTCAACTCTGAGAGACATTTCAGTTGTTTAGAATGATGAGAGAATAGCGATAAAAGAGCTGTAATCAGGGGTTTTTTTCCCAGTCATTCACCTGACATATTAATTCTTCACCTGTAGATTTCATCAGAACTGACTTCCCCACTTGATCCACACTCTACAATTTCTCCAGCGTGGGGAAATGAGGAGACTGTTGGAGACATCCGGGAGCCCCTGACACATGGGATCTTACCAAGTGAACCAGAACTCCCAGATTTCTGTTTCAGTAAGAATTTACAGTTTATGCTGGCACTTCAGAGTGTTTTAGCTGGAAAATCTAGGAGGATTTTCGAAGCACAATGAATTGGACTATCATAGATAGTTACTCTGTCCATTATATTCTCCTAAAAGAGACCTCAGTAGAGGGATTTAGTTTTATAAAGAAAAATCAGTTTCTAGTTTGAGGGCAAAAAGGCTGTAAGATAAGCTTCTAAATGGTACTAATGTTTTTATTTACCTGCTTTTAGTTTTCTTCCATATTCAGCTGTCCTCTGACCCTCTCCTATTTGACACCTATCTACGACTGTCACTATTGATAATGAATTTAGTCAAAAGGATGCTGTTTGGTACTAAGAGCTTCTTTATCTGCATTGTTTAATATTAATTCATAGCTTTGTGGGTTCTCTTTTGGAAAAAGCAGCAAATGTTAAGCTGAGTGTTTTCTAGTTGGCAGCTGTCAGTGACATCAGATTAAGGAGCTCCAAAACACAACCATGTTTAAATAATGGTCTTTTATACAAGCAGAGCGGCTACATAATGTGTTCTGAATATGGAGATCTCAAAGAATTAAAACTAATTAAAAGAATCACACAAAATTCATCATTTAGTGTAATACTGCACAGGAACATTCCAGAGAGCTTCCCACTTAGCAGACAGGATGTAAAAGGAAGAACTTAGAATTCCTTTCTTATCTTTTTGTACATCTGAAGTGCCATCCCTAGGTGCTACAAGTTGCTTGTAAGCTGTATTTGCCCCACAGCCCGGGAGAAATCCAGCTATCCAGAGGAATGCAGCCTCCCAGGATTCAAGCCCATGAAGAAAACACGAACTCCATTTGTCACTCTTCCTGCCACCGACGAGATTCCTGACGTGTTTGACCCCACTGAGAGCGAGGAGGTCCAGCAATCTTTGGGCTCTTTAGGAGGCAATTTGTGCAGCGAGTCAGTGGCATTTCCTAGGAGTGCTCCTGGCCCCGAGGACAGGAATTATGAAACTTCTGTGTTTGGGGAGTACACGGAAGATGGACAAAGGGAATCTGTGCCACTGGTGCTCTCTAATGTGACTGCCCAACACAGACAAAGCAAGTGGCTGAAATATCAAAACAGTGCTCAGCGTGATTTGATCCCTGAAAACAGCGCTGACGGGGAAGGGAACGATGACATCTGCGCCCAGAGCGTCCTCGGAATGCCGCCGGGTGACACAGGAGAGGGCAGAGCCGTGAATCCAAGTGCTCCCAGCTCTGCACCGCTGCTGCCAGCCAGGAGCTCGCCTGGGGAAGGCTGTGCAAACAGCAGCCACCCAGATCTGGTTTCGGAGGGGAAGGTACTTTCCCTGCACTTCAGGCAGACACCTTTGGCTGCGGCCACACAAAAGGTGTTGAGTCACCTGAGCTGCCACGCCGGAACGGGAGACGGCCAGGTGTGTAACTGTTCAAGCAAACACAGCTATCACTGACACAAACACATTTCTCCGGCCAAAGTGACTGCATTTATCTGATTTCCTGCTAGATATTATCACTATGATTGGGTGAAATGTTTCTACCGAGGCAGCGACACAAAAAAATGTATGTCTTTAAGTGCTGTGACTAATCCTTTGTAAAGGTAATTCCTTGGCACACACATTGCCAGATTTAGATTTTTAGTCTGAATGTTGATGGCAGGAAGATGAAAGAAAAGCTGTTGGGCCTGTTTTGACATCTGTAATTGGTAAGAAATCGTGTGCATGAAGGGTTTTTCTTAATTGTGGTATCAGCATCATTTTAATGAACGCCTATTTTTGCTTCAAGGCATAGTCTCTGACTTCAAAATATTATAAATTCCTTCCGTTTTAGTTGTGTAAAAGTCAACTTATGGCACTGAATAAGCACCTAAAAATTTAGCACAGCTGTTTGTGACCAGTAGACAAATGGAGTAAACTGGGGGAAAACACCAAACCAACCACAAGTCAGGTTTTTAAAGTTGTCAAATGGTTTTGAGAGTTGAAGAAAATGTTAGCTTTTTCGTTTTTTAAAATGTTTTTTTGGTTCTTTAAAACTCTGTCCAGTACAGCATTTGTGTGAAGTAGAGGTGAGAAAATAACTAATATATTTCGTATATACACTGGTGTACACATTGTGTGTGTTTTTATACAAATATATCTATGTGTAAAATCCATATATACTGGACTTAAAAGCTTATGAAGACAGTTACGATTCATTTACTTCTGTGCAAAAAAGGTATTAAAAATGGGGTTCGTGTGCTCCTTCCCCATGCCTAGTGCTGAAAAACATGATTTTGAACTACATCATTTACTTTAAAGCCTTTGGAAGTATTATCTGTGTTATTATAAATGTTTGGCAAGGGGCAAATTTTAACCTCGTGTCGCGTCCTAAATGGCAGCCCAAGCTCTAGGGAAATGTATTTCTACAAATCTGCAAAATTTGCCTCATTCAAGGTCTTGCAGGTTTTAATGGCTTATTTTCCTGGGTTTTTCTAGGACATAACAATTTCTGAGTTGTCTTTTCCTCCTGTGGATAAAGTGAAACACGCTAATCTTCCTAAAAGAAAGATTTCCATCCCAGCTGTGTTTCAGTCTCACACTCACTACAAACAGGTTTTTAAAGCTGCTCTGACAGGTAAGTCTCTGCTCTGTGAAATGCTGTCGTTTTTAAACATTGCCTATTAAAACAACGGGGTGTGTTCCATTTTTTAGATATATACTGAAATATATTCAGTCTATACCCAAAATTGCAAAGACAAACCAAAAGAACAGTACACTTCTGTTCAACTATGTAACCTCCTGCTGATTTCCAGCCTTAAGAGCCCTAAGCATTTTTTTCCCCTGGAATAAGTGGATTTTGCAGGTCACATGGTTTCTTTTAGGACTCAGGTTAAATATTTTGATTTGGGATGGAAATCTTCCAATGAAAATACATTTGTTTGAATGTTGTGTACCTGTGTAAGCATTTTAAGGCTGTGCTAACGATGCTGTTCTCCTCTCCCTACCAAGAGCAATTGAACATAATGCTGTTTGAGTTGGCACAGAGACTGCACAATGCCCTCTCCAAAGTGGATATATCATTTTACACTGCAGTGAAAGATGGGCAGAGCCAGAGCCAAGGAAGCTGTGCTCCACTCTGCAACCACATGCGCCCTGCTAAGCTGGTGATGGTTAAAAAAGAAGGTCAAAACAAGGTGCTGTTTATTCCTTGTGTTTTCACACTTTTGGGGTGAAAGTGTCCATTGCTGCCTCTTTTTTTCTTGCTTGTTCTAGTGCTCATGGACTTTTTTTTCCCCTCCCTTCCTTTGCAGGGTCGTTTGTTCTATGCCTGTGATGCCCCAAAAGCTGAGCAGTGTTCCTTTTTCAAGTGGATTGAAGATGTGAACCCCACACAGACAAAATCCAGACCGAGCGCAGTGCTCCGTGACGCAAAAAGTATTGGGACGTACCTCAGGAGTCAAAAGGTTGCTGTCTATGAGGAATGCCAGCTTTTGGTGAGGTATCCTGAAACGCTGTGCACTTCTCTCAAGTGCTGTGTGAATTCAAGGTTTACAAATATTCCAGCAGCTCGGGATTTCCGCAGGATTTAACACGTTTTCACTATACATGAAGAGGCTACAGTTCTGTAAAGAAACGCAGAAGCCAAATTAGCGAAGGGATAATGTTTATAGCAATGTCATTTCTTTTTAGCAAGAATCAAAAGTGCTGGCCAGCCACTTGATCAATTGCTTAATGTTACAACTGTTGCATTTGAATTATTGTTCATTTAATCTTCAGTAACAGCGTTTGATTTATTCTCTTCAAGATTCTAATTTTAATGCCAGAAGTCATCTCAAAGGCTATTCTGTGCTGCTTAACTGTAGAAGAAACAATTTAATTGTGGCTGAATATGAGGGAGGTTTGCAGTCAGGATAAATGTATTTGAGACTTGTTAATGTAAGATCATGTACAACCACTTGGTCCAATCTGTGGAGGTTTCTTGTTTTTAGTGCTGAATCCAAAATGTGCCGAGTGTTTACATACTTTTTTTTTTTTTAATTACAATTTCCCAGGAAAGCCTTTGAAATTCCAGCACAGCGGTACAGTAAGTTCAAGAAATTTATGAACACACCTGCCAGCTTTGATGGTGACTCCAAACCCAAATTATACCTGAAACTAAGCAAAAAGGAGCATTCTTCTCTCTACAGCAAAGGTGAGCATATCTTAAACATCAGATTTAAAAGGTGGCAGTAGGAGAAGCTTATGAGGACTCTGTATTTTTTTTGGCAGATGACATCTGGGTTGTTTCAAAGACTCTGAACTTTGATCCCATCGATACTTTCATTGCAAGCAGTGCTTTCTTTGGACCATCCTCCAACAATGAAATAGAATTGCTACCACTGAAAGGCTACAGTCCCTCCAACTGGAGATCAAACAGTGAGTTCCATAGCAAATCATTCAGAACTGTGGGAAACAACAAAGGAAAAATCCAGCCAGCAATGAAGGATGAGTTTAGACTTTCTCAAATCTTGTGCATGATTTAATTCACAGTATTTTTTTATCTTGTATGTTTGAATATATAATTTGAATACAGTAATTAATGCAATTAAACCTGCGAAGTAGCTGGCAAATTCCAAATGGGTGGGGAAGAAATGAGAATAATATAATTAAAGTAGTAAATTATATAATGATATAATATAGAATGCAAATTGATTGTCAGAGTGTAACAGCAATATGTTTTTACTGTGCTTGAAAAACAAAATACAGAAACCTCAAACAACTCACTGGAAAATTTATATTTATATAAAAAGCCATATATTAAATCTGTCATTCTGCAAAAGTTTCTTAGTTTTGCTGTTGAACTGAGCTAAAGCTTTGGGGTTGTTTTGTTTTGGAAATGAAGGAGATAAAAGCAAGTAATTACTCTTTTGGCATTTTATAACTTTTTTATTTAGCTGACTAGAATTTTCGGCTCATTGAATTTCTTTCTTGTTTTATTTTTCTGTGGCCTTTCCAGTGTGTGTTCACGCCTTGCTGGTTTGTAATGCCAGTGGTGAGCTGGCATCCTTAAGAAACATGGAGGAGCACTTCAATCCATCCACATTACCGCTAATCCCATATCTCCTGAAAATGTGAGTTACTGTTCTTGTGATAGTGTGAGCAGGTTATAAAACAGCAGCAATCCAGTGTAGGAATATCAGAACCAGGAAATACAAATTATATCTTATCACAGCTTTTGGCTATTTTTTGTTTTCTTAGGAATTTTAATTCTGAAAATGCTACGAAAAGAGTCAACAAAAGGAAATTTACTCCACCTGCCATGAGCCTGAAATGCTCAATGATGTCTGGCCCTGTGAGCTCTGAAGTGGCAATGGGAGTGGCGGAAGAGATGATCCAAAGGTTCTCCCTGAACCCAGACCAAGCAGCATCACTGATTCACATAGCTCAGATGATGATGTCAAGTGAAAACCCCAAACCGGGGGAAGAACAGCAGAGCTTCCCCATCACAATCATACGTGGTACGCAGCCAAGAATTGTGACATTTGCTGCTATTGTATCTTTGCAAAAATACGGATTAATGTGAAATGCCATTGATATGAAATGCCAGAATCAGCCCCTCTGATAATGACCGTGACATTACTACATCCATTCTGTCAGCACAGAGCTTTTGCTCCTTAAATTTTCATTCTGCCTTTTGCGGGATTTCTCTGAAGCATAAGAGGTTTTGACTAGAAATATCTATACACAAAATCAGAGTTATTTAGTGTCTTCTGCTTCTTTCTTTTCATATTAAAAACACTTTTTATCATGTATTAGCTTTGTTTTAGTAAGTGTAAGGTAACTGGTTGCCCCTGGATACTGGGAGCTGCTGAAGCACGCCCATGCAATGTTTTTACAGGAATCACAACATAACTGATGTTAAAGCAATCGATTCAAACTTTCTAGGAAATTCTCACTTGTAACTTGGGCTTTTTCTTCCAAAATGCCAGGTGTTTTTGGAGCTGGCAAGAGCTACCTGCTGTCTGTGGTGATCTTGTTCCTCGTGCAGCTCTTTGAAAGCAGTGAAGCTATGGAGGGTCCAAGGGCAACTCCATGGAAACTTCTCATTGCTTCTTCCACCAACGTTGCTGTGGACAGGATACTGCTGGGGTGGGTTACTGAGGCTTTTATGGACTCTTCTTCCAAACCCAATAATGCACTTACACGGCAGCGATAATTGTGCTGGTATTTCCTGTAAAACACGTCCAAAAGATTGATTTCTTTCCCTAGTAAGTGCCACACACAGGCTTTCATTTTACCTCAGCTCTTTTGCACAGTTAAAAGAGTGAAAGCTACATAAAACATTTACAGAAGACTAATATTAGGCTCTGCTCTCATCAAATTTACTATTAAAATCCATCATGACAAAGTAATATTGCTCAGGAATCATTGGGATGTAGCAGTAAGGGAGGGAGGAGCAGAGAGAATCAGATTTGTGAAAATTCAGCATGAAGTTAACATGAAATAAAAAACTCATGGTTTGGAAGGAAAAAGGAAGGGAAGATACATATGGGAGACTATGAGAGGGGAGTCATCGAGGCATTAAGCATTTTGGAGGCAAATCATGATGAGGTAATTTATTTTCTTGCATTACTGAGGTACTTCACCTCATGAATCACTGAAGTATGTGTTCCTCACTATTCTGATGTGTCTTTTGAAACCACTTTTAAAGTTTTCAGTATTTTTTTTCCATTTCCGTAATGTTTATCATCTCTTTTTCTTTAAAGTCTGCTCAATCTTGGATTTGAGGATTTTATAAGAGTGGGAAGTATAAGGAAAATCACGAAAGCAATTCTTCCCCATAGGTAAGAAACCTCTTTGAGGGATCTGAAGCAATTTGGGGTAGGTTAGTACATTGTCGTAAAGTGCTGTTATGTATAAAATATGGTTATTTTTCCAAGCACTGCTATTTTCAGCTACTGTAATGTATTTTACAAAATCTTCTTTGAAGTTTACATGCAGGCTCAGGAAATGAAAACGAGCAGTTGAAAGAGCTGCTTGCTCTCATGAAAGAAGATTTGACTCCAGCTGAAAAAATATATGTCAGGAAGAGCATTGAGCAGCATAAACTGGGGACCAATAAAACTATTCTGCAACAGGTACAGTCAAAGAGATGGGATGGGAAAGCAGGGATTTGCTGTGTCTTATCCACAGGGCCCAGCAAATGGAAGCTGGGAATCTCCTCTCACACCTGCCAAGCTCCTGGTTTTAAAAAATAAAGTGAATGTTAGGTTTGATTCCACGGGTATAGCTTAATGTCCTTTTTCTAAAAATAATTTTAGGTGTATTCTCCTGCTATGGTTATGTGCTGCACAGAGGTTAACTGTGAAATGATCTCAACTTTTTGCCTACCCATTTTCTCCTCGCTCATGAAAGGTGAAAGTGGTTGGAGTGACGTGTGCTGCCTGCCCCTTCCCTTGTCTGAACGCGCTCAGGTTTCCTGTGGTGATGCTGGATGAGTGCAGCCAGATGACTGAACCTGCTTCTCTCCTTCCCATCGCCAGGTACAGCCTTCCTGTGGGGCTTCAGCAGGGACACAAGCTCCAAATAGTGCCGAACTCCACACCTTTTCGAGCACGTGAACCCCAAGGTCCCGCCTTAGAGAGCAAGAAGAGTGATTTGAAATTGAGGCCTGCCCTTAGGTGTTACTAAACTGGGGTGGAGAAGGGAGGCTGATGAAAAGTGAGGTGATACAGAAACACAGCGCACGCTTTGGTTATGAACAGTTTAACATCCTTTTTAGAACACTTTTTTTTTCTTGCTTTTTCACATTCTTATTTAGGTTTCAGTGTGAAAAGCTTGTCCTTGTTGGAGACCCCAAGCAACTGCCACCAACTATTCAAGGGTCTGAGAGTGTTCATGAGCAGGGATTGGAGCAGACTCTCTTTGACCGGCTCTGCTTAATGGTAGGTGCTGCTAAACACACCTTTGGAAAAGGTGGAGACTGGAATTGTCTCCACTAGGAGAATTCTGGTTCATGTCTCAGAGGATCAGGGTTTCAGCACTGCAAAATATCATAAAATCACAGAATGGTTTGGGTTGGAAGGGACCTCAAAGGTCACCCAGTCCAACCCCCTGCTGTAGACAGGGACACCTTCCACTGGACCAGGTTGCTCCGAGCTCCATCCACGTGAACACTTCCCAGTCCTAATCTCTCTATCCTCGTTCTTTAGGGACATAACCCAGTTCTGCTTCGGACACAGTACCGCTGTCACCCTGCCCTCAGCGCCATCGCCAGCGAGCTGTTCTACGAAGGGAACCTCATCGATGGGATTTCTGAGGAGGACAGGACTCCTTTACTGCAATGGCTTCCAACACTGTGCTTTTATAGCGTTCATGGCATGGAGCAAGTAAGTTCCTCAACACTTCCTATATACACTTCTTACATAAAAAGTCAATATTGTAGTTTTTGCTCCATTCCACTTCTTTTTACATTGTTGGTGAGAACTCATTTGGGAATCTTTTTCCCTCTTCCTAGATTGAAAGAGACAACAGCTTTTATAACATGGCAGAAGCTCATTTTACGGTCAAGCTCATCCAGTCTCTTATTGCAAGTGGAATAGAAGGAGCTGCTATTGGCGTGATTACCCTTTATAAATCACAGATGTATAAGGTTTGTGTAATAAATCCATTCTAAAAATCAATAAAGCCGTTTTCTTAAATGTACTCGTACACTGAGTAGCCAAACTCATCCCCTTCCCTGTTTCTTTGCCCACAGATTCAGAGTTTGCTCAGTGGGGTTCACTCCGAGGCTTTTGAAGTCAAGCCTGTCCAAGTGTCCACGGTGGACGCGTTCCAAGGCGCCGAGAGGGAAATCATCGTCCTGTCGTGTGTCAGGACGAGGCAGTTCGGGTTCATAGACTCGGAGAAGAGGATGAACGTGGCACTAACGAGGGCAAAGAGGCACCTGCTGATTGTGGGAAGTCTGGCCTGTCTGAGCAGGAACAGGCTGTGGGGAAGAGTAATTCACCACTGCAAAGGTAATAGTTTCTTTTCTGGGGTTTTTGAAACCGTGCACCTCGTTTTCTTGAATTAGACTACGTATAATACACCTTTAAGTGTTTATATACAATATGCAATAATATATAAAATATATGGTACGTACACTAGAGCAACCACTATATTCATTACATATAAACTCCAATTCTTAATATTACATAGAAAATCTGTCACAGGAAAATGGAAGAATGTGCAAGTTGCACGTTTGCAGTTTTATCTGCAAACTCTTCTTGTACTCGAAGTGGGGTTTTTTATCCAGTAATGGAACTTTACCTGGTTGGCTGACATCAAACAAAGCATCTTGTTAGTGACTGAACTCCAAAGAGCCATTTTCCAAGCAGAAATATCACAGCCTCTTGGGGAAATAGATGTTGGGATTGCCAGGGGCTGATTCCATGATGGATGCTGTAGAGAGAGATGTAATTATCCTGTTTATTGCTGCTTTTAGGATGGGAAAATGGATTACAACATGCAAGCCAGTGCGAGCAGCAGCTAAACGACATTCTCAAATCTTACTTGGAGAACTGGGAGGAAGAAGAACAGAGTAAGAAAAAGGAAAAATAAAATATGTGTTGATTTTATGAACAAAATAGTAATTGCTTGTCTATAGCTACAGCTCTGGTAATTTTTAATCTAGTACTTATTTAATGTGGGGTATTTATGTTTGGATACAAGTGCACTGATAGTTCTGTTTGACTTTGTGGTTATATGACTAAAAATTAATAAAGTGACTTTATTTGGTTGATAACTATAAATAGAGTGACTTTATCTGCTTGAGAAGTGAAATCCTTTTATGCTTAGAATGTAGTTAATTGTGTTAGAGGTATTTCATTGTTCTTCAGATTAAACACCATGGTATTTTAGAACAATTCTGTCACCTTCCATGTTTACAGGAAGGTCACATCCAGGAAGGAGCTCAGCTGTAACAATTAAAAGGCCCCTTCCCCAGCTCTCGGGAACACCTTAAGTACCATCCAGGGCCTACAAGGGCTCCAAGACAGCCGGACAGAGACTTGTCACAAGGGCATGGAATGACAGGACAAGGGGGAACGTCTTCAAAAGCCAGAGGACGGGTTTAGCTGGGATATTAGGGATAAATTCTTCCCTAGGAGGGTAGTGAGGCACTGGCACAGGTTGCCCAGAGGAGCTGTGGCTGCCCCATGCCTGTAGGTGTTCAAGGCTAGGCTGGACGGTGCTTGTGCGAAGCGCTGCAGTGGTGTCCCTTCCGACAGGTGCCCGGACACACCGGGAATTCCCCATTGGCTTCCCAATTTTCCCGACGCCGGGTGCCTCAGCCTCCCGCCCGTCCCGCCGCCGCCAGATGGCGCCGCGCGCGCGGCGGAGGGAGCCGCCACCGCGGTGATGCGCCCCTCCCGCCAGCCCGCCGCCAGAGCCGCAGAACCGCTCCGCCCTGAGGGGCAGCGCCGGCTCCTTCCGCCGGGGGAGGGCTGAATAGCGCCTTTAAATTACTCCTGACACCTCTGTCCCAGCTCCCTAAAATCTCAATCAACAAGCCATTAGAACTCAACGGGAGTAAAACTAAATCCTCGTTTAAGTGTATTTATCCGCTCTCTTTTCTCTCTTTCAAATGCTAAATCCATTTCAGCATATGCCCCTTCTTTCTCTCGCCTTTCTCTAAAGACTGGCAGCCCGCACTACTCTTGTAAATATGAAAGATGCTAATCATATGACATATCACGTCTCAGTCGGAGCCTGGAATAAAGCCTTGAGATTTGGGATCATTGCCTCCAGACAACAGCTTCATCAGCCGGAAAGTTGGGTTTTTTTCTCCTTTCCTTCAACTCTCAATCCCTTCTTTGTCTGAGGGAAAATGCAGCCAACTCGAGCCACCCCGGCCATATGGTTCACTCTGTGTTTTCTTAGTTGAATCCTGAATTGTTTGTGACTTGCGAAGGGTTTTTTTTTTTTTTTTTTGGAAGTGTGTATAAAGACATAGAAGAGGCTGCCTGGACCGGGGTGGCTCTGCAGGATAACTCCATGGTCCTCACATGTTCGCTTGCAGCCACCTCACCACACAGTCAAAACGTATAAACCTGCAGACATGCTTAATACCGATACCCTCTTCCAGGTATCTGGTATTATTCCCATTCTGGACAAAAATATCCAGGTGTTTTTCCCTTTTCAGGATGGAAGTTCCTTCTTGAAACCCCATTTGTGTCTTTACTCGCCTCTGTAAAACAAAGTTATTGCTCACTGGCAAATCCCTTCTAGAAATGCCTTGACTAAGAGAAGCCCCCAAGTCTTCTGAGTAAGGAAAAGTGGCTTTTAAGACCTGTATAAATTAGGAGCTGAGTGAGTTCAGCACACCCGAGTTTGGATATCTCCGTTTGATAGCCAGCCTGCCAAATTTTCTTTCTCTCTTTCCTTACACAAACCCCCCCCCAAAAAAGGCCCTTTCACCAAATCATTAAATTCTACAGAGGTGGTCAAGCTAGTCTTGCTTTTCAGGCGTTCGAGAAAGAAAAGGGTCCTTGAAGTTTAGAAGATGCCCAAGGAAAACTCATTGAATGACATCAAAAGAATGAGTTTCCATAGCTGTTGAAGCACGAGAGCCGTGTAGCTGCACAAAGGCGGGTTGGGGCAGTGGGACTGTCCCACTGCTCTATCCCAGCACAATTGGGTCACTGAAATAGGGAATTAATTACCATTGGAGAGTGGGCAGCCCATTCACCACTGGCTGAGTTTTATTAAACGCCAATATAAATAACAAAACAACTCTTGTGGCTGCACTATTCCTACACGCCAAAGGAAGGATTATGTTGGGGATTAACATCTTAAAGTCTATGAGACTTTCTGACTCAAGGCTCGGAGCTGGTAATCGTATTTGTCTCCTGGTTCAGCGATTAGTGCTCTCCCTCGCGCACCTTCGCCTGGATGGCCAATGTCCCTTTTTGCAGGCACTGGGTTTTTCACACAATCGGCTGTTCTTTTCCCCACATCTATAGAAAAGAATAAGAAAACTGAAGCGTGTTCACGCGATCCTCAAGCTTCTTCTCTTCTTCATGGGAAAGGAAGGCACCGGCAGCCTTTTTTCACAAGGGGGGGGAGGCAAACCCTCTTGCGGGGGTGGGGGGGGCCAGGACTGCAAAATCACTCTGCAGGCCTGCACCTGCCATGCAAATCTGCTGGGAACAATCAGCCCCCGACGAGGGCCGGGGTGGGGGGAGCCAGGGAAGGATGCCGGGACAGCGCTTATGGGGGGACCCCTCCTCGCCTTGATCCCAGAACCAACCCCAAATGTGCTAACACAGCTTGGGAGTTGGGGGGCTGGTCCTCATCTTGCCCCTGCCTGTGGCACTTTTTGCTGCAGCACGCACGGGGTGTTGGGGAAGGACCTGGATCGGGACGTGGGGGACACACACCCCAACGCTTTTGATTTCTTCCCTCTGCAGAGCACCCCAGTACTCTGCTGCGTGGGGACATATTCTCACACCCCATTTATGAGCAGAACCACTCCACTCTCAGGCTTCGTAGGTGCTGCCCAGGGCTGGGCACCACAGGATTCAGGGCACCCTGGTGTGTGTGGGCAGCCCAGGGACCCCGAAGCCTTAGGACACTGCAGGCTGCTGGGTATGGGGGAGGCAGAGCTGGGAGGGGTCAGGCCACCCTGTCCCCACAGCTTTATCCACAGATTTCCCGGGATGTCGTGCCCCTGTTCACCTGAGGCAGGCTGACCATTAACGCCGCCTCTCAACTTGTGAGGTCGACGTGTGGATGGGCTGTGCCCAAAGGTCTCTCAGCAACACAGACCCTAAACTTTTAGGGCTATTGGGTCGCCTCAGAGTTCAATCTTCTTACAGCAAACAAAGCCCTTCTGAAGGTCTCCCCCTCTCCCCCACACGAGCTCAGCGTCCTTTATTTCTGGGCTGTGTGATAAGCTTAAATCATTGTGCTCCCATTTCTTGATCGTTGCCTACTTTGGGCTTTTGTTCCCCTAAAGTAGGATTGAGTCTGGCAAAGGGGCTGAAGTTGAACAGTTTGACCCTTGGAGGACAGTTCAGGCGGTGGGCAGTGGCAGCAGCATTCCAGCTCCTGATCCCACTCCCTCTCCCCCCGCCACCTCCTCTCCCCACCACTCTCGGCCGAGCAGCTCGGCCCTCGCTCTGCCCACAGACCACACAAGCGCCTATCGAGGGCTGTGAGGATTTGGTAGTCGACCTGTCCTTGGTCACCGTGTGCTCAACCCTACAGAAAAAATTCTGCATGGCAGGGGCTGGCAGCAGGAATTGGGCTAAACCCCAGAAAGGCACCACAATGGGTTATGCACCCACAGCACTACCTCTGCCTCACCTCTCCGTTGCTTTGCATCAGCAGTGGAAGCACAGAAATCTCGGCAAGCAGGGTGGTAACAGAGGGATGGGCTGGCCCTGTCACAGGTGTACTCTGCTTTGTGCCTTAAGGTGCCGAAAAAGAAATAAGGTCCTTTTGTGTCACTCTCCTGGGATGTGCGGGGACCTGTGGGTCTCCCGTTTTTCACAAGGAGATGAGGGGAGTGTTATAATGTTTCATAGAGTCACAGAGATACTGATTGAGGCACCCATCTGGCCTCAATCGATCGCTCCCAAAGGCCATAAACTCAGAGGGCAGGAAGAGCGAGGGACTCATTTGGGTGTGAGTTTGTGGTGTGCTGAGCACGACTTCTGTAGAGGTTTCAGCTCTTTCATCTATTTTGGGCTTTTCTAGCAGGTGCAAATAAAATTCTGCGTCAAAGCCCAACTCCCCCAAAGTGCCTTGCTGATGGTCTTTCAATATGGAGAGGAGAGTGTACTGGGGTTTCAGTTTTGTGTGTTCTCACTGTCATTTCTTTGACAAGGGCTTGGAGTGACAGGCAAGAGGGGACAGCTTTACACTGGCAGAGGACAGGGTTAGATGGGATATTGCAAGAAATTCTTCCCTGTGAGGGTGGGGAGGCCCTGGCACAGGTTGCCCAGAGAAGCTGTGGATGCCCCATCCCTGGAGTTTCCAAGGCCAGGCTGGACAGGGCTTGGAGCAACCTGGAAGAGTGGAAGGTGTCCCCAAGGGGTCTGTGGAGCAGAGCCAGCCTGCCGACCCCACGGTCACCAGGCTTTGCCACTCCCTGGGACTTTCTGCCCTGAGGGAGGGCTGGAAGGGAAGAGGACTGAAAGGAATGAAGGTTTTCCTGGTGCACTGACGAGTTGGTGTTTGGGTTTTTTTTATAAAGTCTACTCCAGCCTGTGTTGTGCCCGTGAGTTGTATTTGACAGCGTTGAGCTGCCTGGAGCGCAGGGCTTTCCCCCACTTCGGGTTTGCTGTGATGCAAACGGAGCAGCCGCACGCCCGGAGCATCTCCTCAGG
>VZTF01009810.1:18605-104889 GCA_013397755.1 Cnemophilus loriae | reverse complement strand
GCATTTGCATAATCACTGCTTTGATGTGGCCAGCAAGATGAAGCTGTGTCCCCCCAAATCTGCCACGGGCCAGGAGGAACAAAACAAGAGGGAGCCTTTCACAGCGCTGGCGGTGTGTGGGGCAGCCCGTCGGGAGCGGGTTTTTCACTCGCACCCGCTTTTAACGACCCCTTTTAATGACTAAACTCCAGGAATGCCAAAAAGAAGCCGAGCGCCCTCTCTGTCTTTTCTGGTCGGGCCTCATTGTCCTTTCTGGTTTCTCTCCCTCTTTTAAGAGGCACTGGAGTAGGTGCCTTCGGCTCTTCAAAAGGCCGGGATGGATGGGATGCAGTTCTCTCTCGGTGCTGGAGCCGCGCAGGAACAGGAGGGACATCCCGGGGGGCTTAGCACCAGGATGCTCCCTGCAGCTGTCCTCGGGGAGGGACGCTGCTCTTTGCCAGGTGCGTCATCCTGCAGGGAATTCCCTCCATCCCAGGTACAGACCCTGTTGGCAGGAGTGTTACTATCCTGCTGGGGCTGTGGCAACGGGAACCACCGTGGGAAAAGGCACACGAGGCGTTGGAGGACAGAGGGGGGGTTTGGAGTGGGAGCCATGCCAGCCAAACCTTCCCTGGTCCCTGGGGGAGTCTGGGCTTGGTGGGAGATGCCCTCGGAGGAGATGGGCCTGAGGGAGGCAAGGCTGGGAGGGGGAGTCAGGACCATGCTGGCAAAGGAGCTGGAGAGGCTGGATTTGTCACCTAAACCAGTTACCCTCATCCCAATTTTTCGTTTGAATGTGGCCAAAAGCGCTTATTTCCCTTTCTTCTCCCTTAATTTGAGTTTATTCCTCTCCTTCCTTTCTTTTTTTTTCATGTATTTCCCTCTTTTCTCTCAGAAGACTGATTTTTGGAGGTGACGGGAAGTCTCCAGAGCCAACTGCAGCCAACCTGGAAACGGACCAGGAGATGCAAGATGGGCAAACACCTCCTTGGATGATGTGAGGAACCTGGGGGTGGTTTCCATGGCAGCCCCTTGCCCTAGAACACGTGTTTATGATCCTTCTGTGTATTGTATTTTGGCATAAAAGCTCCTCCATGCTGGCAGGGCTGGAGGGGCAGCTCGAAGGCCCCCAGGGGGGTTTACAGCCCTCCTTGGCATAAGAATGGCCACGAGGAGCCAAACCAGCACCCCAAGGGCTACCGCACGCTGCCTTTCATGGCAGGCATAAATCTGTCCATGTAGTGCCATCGTTAAAAGAGCCCTCCCGACACAGCTCTCAGCTGGCTGGTGCATTTTAAACTCAGTTTTCCTAAAGCCTAACTCAGGTGCCCCAGGTTGGGCTTCACCCGGTCCTGTATTATGTATGGATTTGGCCCATGTGGCCCCAATACCCATTCCCCAGGGGCAAAAAGATCTCAATTATCTATTATACAGTCAATCCCCTGGCATAAACAGAAATCCCAGCGGGATCTTTTTTTTTGTAACCTGATATAGGTTGTTGTCTTACTACAAGGCAAAATCTTGTGTTTTAAAGTCTAAGACAGACTCGTTTGCTCTGACAAGCTGACAAGGTAAGGATATAAGGATATAAGGATATCCTGCCTTCTACCTATGATTCTGCAACAGCTGTACAGGTCCAGCAAAATTCTGGCAGCCTGCTCATCCCTGTGACTTCTCATACTGAATTCAGATTAAGAAGAAGCAGAACTCTTGTCAGATTTAAAATCAAGCCTCTCAAAACTGATTGGAGCACAAGAAAACATCCTTGGAGGGTCACTTTGCAGCGGCCGGGAGGGAACAGGGGTGGTGCTGGGGCGGCTGTGACACGCAGCCGTCCTCTCTCCCTCGCCTCCCCTCCTCCTCCTTTTATTAAAAAGCAGAGAGACCGGCCCAAAGCTGATGGCATATTTACCTTCATGAGTTTTAAAAAAAGTTAATTACCGCTCGGAGCAAGTTGGTCGGGTTGTCCTGAGCTGTCTTTTATTAGTAGTCGCCTTCATTAATTTCCCTCGCTGGATTTGCTGCTAATAGCTGCCTGGTCCTGGGCAGCACAAAGCAGCATCTGTGCCATTGAGCAGAAAAGCGGGAGTCAGGCAAAGGGGGGCACTGGGGGGGCGACGCCGTTTGCAAATCAACCTCTATTAACGTGATGTCCTGCTCGGAGGGGACGGCAGCCCCGGTAGCCGGCACGGCAGTTTGGGCTGCGCTGGGCTGTTACCGAGGGAGGAAAGGCACCTGCTGCCTGCCGGAGGGATCCTGCCCTCATCCTGCTCCCCTGGGCGCTGGCTGTGCCGCCCGGGAACCCCCTGGGATGCTGGACCCTCCTCTATGGACCTGTGCACCCACCTCGGTGCTGTGGATGCTCCAGTCCTGCAGCAGCGTCCTGCATTAAACAAATTTTTAATAACTCAGTATCTTTTGATGGAAGACACACTCTGCCTTAAGAACAGCTTGGCAGAGAAGTTTGGGATTAGGGAACGGGATTAAGTTCTGTTTGGAGGGCGCAGCGGGCTGGCTGGGGGGGCTGGAGGCACGGCAGGCTCACACGAGCTCGGGCAGCGGGCGGCTGCGGAGGCCAACAGCCCCATCTGCTCCCGCTCTGCCAGGGGAGAGGGGAGATGATTTCATCCAAGCGGAAGAAAGGAGGGTGGCGTGTGTCACTCCCGGGAGAGAAGTGAGAGCAGCACGCTGCCGCCAGCTTCCCCGCAGAGCTGGGGGAGGCACCCGTGTGCCGGGGCTTCCCTCAAGGCAGCAGGTGACAGCAGCAGGTGCCAACACCTTGCTGCAAATATCCCGGTTCTGATTAGTGGGAAGGAGATGCCGAGGAAGCTGCTGCTGCTGTGTTCTTCCAAGCAGAACTGATTGGGGCAGCACGGGCTGTGGTTCTGCACTTGCTGATGTGAGGCTTTCCCCTCATTCCCCATGAATAGCTGTGTCTGGTGAAGGAGCTGTGCCTAAATCCAGCAGCTGGGCTCTGGGGGCAGCTGATGCCGGGTTTATGGCAGCGGGGCCGTGCTGCCTCGCGTGCAGGGGCTGCCTCACAGCTGGAGGGGTCACCCCGTGCCCGCTCTCCGCCAGCCGGAATGGCCCGGGATGCTACGGCTCGGAGGGAAAGGGAGGGAGGCAAGCCTGGCTCAGCCCTGTATTGTTGGGATAGCTGAGGCGCTCCCTTTCCACTGCATCTTTTCAACAGAAATTCCCTGAAGTGCTCCATAGAGTCTTTAGTTATTGTCAAACGAGTGAGAAAATCATTCTACCTGTTGTTCGCAGGCTTCGGTTGCATCAGTTTGTTACCTGGATATCAAATTTACTAACTTGGATGCACAAGCACGACACACAGCCAACAAGACTCTGCCTTTCACCTGGATACCTGCAGAAAGGGAAGGAGGAAAAACCTCTTTAAGAAAATACCTTCCCTGAAGGACAGGAAAGTGTGTCACCACTTTGTCACAAGCAGGCTGGTTTTATGCCCGACTTACAGCAGCATTCACACAGGGTGTAAACTCAGGTCCTAGAGTTTAGGTGGGAGGAGAAAATGTTTCATGTTTCCTGAAGCTTGATGTCCCTACAGTTCATATTTCACTGTCCCAGAACGACACAGTTCCACTCCTTTTGTAGAGACTGGCCCTCAGTGGTTATATCGAGTGCTTAGGTTGGAATTTGGAGTGTTACAATTAATCAAGCCCAAAAAGCACCTTGGTAGGAAGCTACTTAATACAAACCACTGACTCTCCAATAAAAACTTCTAATTTCTAATTAAAAAAGGAAAAACGTATTCCCAACGTCTCAGTTAGTTCAAATTACTTTATTCTGAATTACTTATTTCTGAAGGAAATAACAGCAGGTTTTTTTGTCAGTAGCTCTAAGATAAAATTTACAGCTGAAATATTAAATTCTCCATTTCCAGGGTCAACTATTTATTTCCTCAATAATCCCCTATTTATACCACAAATATGAACCCATAATTTAAACTCTGTGTGTTTGGAGCCATGTGTGCCTCTCGGTTCTTCAGGCGATGAGGTTATAAATCCATGATTTCCAGTATCCAAGCCTCGGATGAAGACAGAGTGCCTGATACATCTAAAATTGTGCCCACTCCTGTAAAGAGTAAGACCAGTAGAATATGATTCCATGTCTGTTTTAACAGGGAACTGGACAAGCTGATCCTTGACCCTAACTTTTACCTGTGAGTAGCCATAACTTTGGTTGAGGTGGCAAAATGTCTCCTAAAACCAATATTAGAAACGAGCTGCTAGGTGGAAATATTAGGAAGAAAGCAAAATATTAAAATTTCACAGGGATGGATTTATTCAGAAGCACGTCTAAATAAATTTTCTTTTTCTTTCTTTGAGCAGGAAGGAGCTGGAAAGGCATGACTGGTCAGGGGTCCCAAAACTGCATGTGCTGTCGGAGCAGACACGGCGGGGCCGGCTGCTGGCAACGCATTAGGACACTTTGTTGTGCAGAGATTGTCCGGGGGTTTTGTTTTGGTTTTAATTGTCTGTATAGAGCAGGGAAAGCTTCTGCAGAGAGGCTTTAACACAGCATCTCCGCCGCCCATTAATTCCCGGGATCTTGCTAACTAGCTTTGTTTGCCCTCCGGAGCCCCACGCTCGCTGGCCGGAGCACGGAGCTATGCGAGCATGGCGTTTGTCACTTAGTTAAAGCCAGCATTTCCCCACTGCCGAGGACAAGGCCGGCCTTTATTGGCTGCACAACAAGATAACGGGCTTAATCTTCCCAGTAACACGTGAGTTTTCATGTATCACTTTAATCTGCGAGACACTGGGGCCGAGTGTCCCGTCACATGCCGATTTCACTGTTGTGTGAGCCGGCGACTGCCCGGCTCAATGATGGATTGTTCGCTGGCTCTTAACAACAGGCAAGATGGTGAATGCCCCGGGGTGACAGACAGTGTGCAATGGGAACGGCCGCAAATCTGATGGCCCGGTTCAAGTTCACCTGACAAAGCTGGAGCAGTCTGCGAGCAGCGCTCGGGAAAGGATTATTCACACTGGCATTATATTTTTGAATGCATTTTTCTCTCCGCGCAGCTGCGCAGCTCCCCAAGACTGAAGGTTTATGCACCATAATAAAGAGATTTAATTTTTTTTTTCTCTTCCTTCTCCCTCTTTACACCTAGTTCTAATCAGTTGGCCCAGGGATAGGGCATCTTTCCAAACAACTCAGCACAAACATCACCTAGAAAACAATAGCATTGCTAAAACATGGGGACAAAAGCCTAAAAATCTCTGCTGCCTGCAGAAACAAAAGAGGATGGTTTTGTTAAAGCCAAGTCTGTTGGGGACCCATCTTTTTGCGGAACTTTGATGCTGTGTTCCCTTTCTCATCGAGAAAATCTCCCCAAAGAAATGATCCCAGCCTTTGCGCTCGGGGGCAGCGGGACATCGGAGCTTTGAGGGGGGAAAAGGAGAATGGGAAATGAAGGCAGCCTTTCATCGCCTTGCTGGACAACCTGCTCCCAAAGATGTGTAGGGTAAAGCAGTGT
Organism: Cnemophilus loriae; assembly: GCA_013397755.1. NCBI lineage: Eukaryota > Metazoa > Chordata > Aves > Passeriformes > Corvidae > Cnemophilus > Cnemophilus loriae. Next base: position 99,401 of record VZTF01009810.1, on the reverse strand, counting down.
CCAGCCCATGGGTCATTCTGTGGACTGACCTGTGCCAGTCTAGGCCAGCAGCTCCACCGAGGGCCTTGTCAAAGACAGGCAGCGACAGATCTCGTTGCACTCCACGTGCTGATCATTAAAAAAGTAGTAAATTCCTTTCTTCCCGAAGTTGGAGCGTGAGACGTCTTTGCTATTGAGGGAATGAATCTGGGGGTCTGTGAGGTAGATGAGGCCTTTCCCGTTACCTGTCACCCAACCTGTGGAAGAAATGGTACATCTTGATATCAAACACCACAGCCTTTGTAGTACCACACTCAGGACTCTCTGCCTGGCATGGCCCTGACTCTGTTCATGTCACCTCAGTGATTCCCAGTTTCCACCTACGGCAGCAAAAGCAGAACCCTAAGAGACGCGTAATGAATTTTAATGAAATGAATACCCCACAGATACCTGTGGGCTAGAAGCTGAGTGTGAAAGGCATAAATATCACTGTCATACACACCTTGAAGGTCAACGACGACGTCAGTTCCGTTGGAGAACTCGTAGGAGAAGTGACCGTAAGCCAGACCGTACTCCGTGGCTTTGTACTCGTTCTTCACCACCTTGGTGTTGTTGGACAGCTTCACAAACTCCCCGAGGATGTAGGGCTCCACACTCACACACCCTTTTATAGTTCTGTCTTCCAGTATCTGAAACGAGACAGCCTCACTGCTGCTATCTATAACTGACTCAAGGCACCCTTGCCCATCAGGTCCTTGGAATTGCTTACAAGACAGTTCTTACCAGGAGTACCGCAGAGGGGATATAAAAGATCTGGGTAGGGACCTTCTGCTCATACAGCCTCTTGTTGAACTCTGTCACGTAGTACTGGGCGGTCATTTGTCGCTCCACATCACTGAAATGATGGAGGAGTCCTTTTTCTTGTTTATATTCCTTCCCAACATACCTAAACAAAAGGAGAACTGTCAGGAGCAGTGTTTGCTCTGGAGGCTGTGATACAGAAACATCACTGCAAAGCAGAGCTTGTCAGAAGTAAACCCACCTGTGGGTGATGCATTTAAAATGGCTGTGATTAAAACTGTGTGGGTTGTTTTTCTTTTATATCTCATAGAGGTGAAAAATTATCAGTCAAATCCTGGGATGGGAGTTTCATAACAGTGGAATGCTTAAACTCAACTCTTCTTGTCTCTGAAGGGAGACCTGACTCAGAGGTATTAAAATACTGTTCTCCACCCATAATAATTCATAAGCTACTTCTAGTAATGATCTGAACTCTGCAATTAGCTGTTAGAAGACAACAGTAAAGCAGCTTTTCCTTCCCAGAAATTAAAAAGTAGTGTTACATGGAGTGGTGGGAAAGATTGCCAAAATGTCCAACACATTTGGGAAAGCCATAAAATAGTCTTGCTACAGCAAATCTTACCAGACAGACACAAAGAAGCAGCATTGATAAACACTTTGTTTCAGAAATCTGCTTGGTCTATACCTTCCCAGGCTTTCTTCTTGGTGCAGGAAGTGTATCCAAAAGGCACTTCTCTGCTTGCCCTCCTTGGCCACGTTCAGGTAGCCCCCGATGAACACGGCCGTCTCCTGGCCTGTCCACAGCCCGGATTTCTTGGAGTATTTCAGAAGAAGAGCAGCTACAAAAAACAAAACACCACAGGTAAAAGGGAGAAATCCACAAGACTGCTCTGAGCCTGTGCTGAGGACTGGCTGTTATTTATGATAAACTTAATGGTCATTATCTTAAAAGGACAGTTTTCAGGGATGGATGGCATGTGGAATCTAAACGCAAGTAATGGGATAGAAAGCAATAAAAAATTAAATCCTAATACATGCTGACTAAAATATTGTGTTAAAAAGCCTGAGTCAGGCTTGTTCTCTGTGGAGGCACACGTTGCTATGTGGGAACTCACAGTATGCTTTGTGAAGCTCTTTGGTCCTAAAAATCCCAGTAGGTCTCAGTCTCTGGACAAGCCAATCATGGTCCACCCCTGCCAGAAGCTGCTTGTAATCATCATCCCTCAGAAACCGAGCGTCCCGCATCTCTTCCTTCGTTCTCCTAGGCGTGAAGGCAAAACCACTTCCCCTTGGGACTGAACCTTCAGGGGAGCTTGTGGGCATCTGTGCTGATTTGATCCATGAACTCAGAGATGAACTGGATTGTCTCTTGTTGCTCACCACGTCCTGAGACTTCTCTTCGTCTTCTTCCGTAGTGGCACAGTCAAAGCGCTTGATCGTGGATATCTTTTCCGGAGAGGGCAAAGCTGCTGGCACACTGGGAGTTGCTTCATGCTTTGGAGCCAGTGCTGTAGGGCAACTGTTTACTAAGTCTCCCACACTGATAAACTCAAATTCAGTGTCATCTATTGTTTCTGCCTGGGTGTCAACTTGAGGCACTTGGAGAGATCCGTTCCCCAGCATGGCAGATTTCCTCATCCACTCACGCACAGAGGAGTCACTGCCCTTTTTCAGCCCGATGTTTATTGATGGTACAGAAGTGCCCCTGTTTTGGGGAGGATGTGCCTCAAACGGGGGATCCTCCATGCTATCTGCAGGTTCTCCTGGGTAGACTCGCTCAAAGTGACCAATGCCTCCCTCCCTGCTGCTGTCCTTGGTCCTGCAGCTCAGCTCCACATAGGAAAAGGACTTCTCCTCCTCCTCCTGTCCTGTAGGAGCGGAGTAAGAGATAGTGAGGGAAGGAAACTTCTTGTTCGAGCCCTTTGCTTTCTTTTCTGAAGAGCTCCTTCCAGGGTGTCTTCCCTCCCGCAACTCTTCTCCGCAGAGAGGCTCCTTCTCCGTCACCCTCTCAGCTCGAGGTGCACACCCCTCTAAGGAATGCTGAGGAGACCCCCCACAGCCATGGAGGGACTCCGGAGGAGCAGGATGCCAGGCTCTGGGAGGCAGTGAGCGCAAGGGTGCGTCCTGAGTGTTTCCATCAGATTCTGTGGTGCAGCACCGCTCCTGCACCGAGCCCTTCTCCCCTTGCTGCCTGTCCCTGGGGGACTCTCTGCTGCTATTACCACTTAGCTCCTCCCAGCTGGAAGAGTAACTGGATTTAGACAGCTTGCACCAAGAGTTCTCAGAAGTAGTGCTTTGGCTCCTATTTTGCCCTCTGCTGAAAACATCATTTTCGCTGTTTATTTTCATTTCTAATGGCTCAGTCTCTTCTTCGAAGGAAATTTTCATCCCACCAGAGCCAATGTCTTGATTTCTCCAGCCACCGAGGCCCTCTGAGCTGCTTCCTGCTGTCGGTGAGTTCAGGATTTTCACAGCACCTCTCCTCTGGTGGACTGTGTCTTCAGTAGTACACACAGTGTCCATGGTTGTGGTCTCTGTTCTTAAGGTTGTGATACAAGCTCCCACCTGGATTTCTCCTGGCGTGGTTTTATGAATCCTGCAAGTTTTTTCAAACACTTGGCACACCGACAGGTGATGCTGGGAATGCTTGGCAAGGATTTTCTCAAAGCTGGTTTCCCCTGGCAGGACAGGTTTTTGCACCAAGCCTTTATAACTGTCTGGGACATAAGACCTGGCATCGGAATTCGGGAAGCTTCCCACTCGAAGGTGCTTCTTCACAGATGCAATCAGAGACATGATCTCTTTGGCAAGTGTCCCTTTATCTTCCTTCTCTGCAAACAAGGTGCTGTAGGAGTGCAGTTTCCCCAGGGCTTCCCTGCACAGCTGAGTGACCTCACGGAGCTCCAGGCTCTCTCCGTAGAGCCATCGGTGCACGGTGGCGAGGCAGAAGGCAGCTTTGATGAAACTGTGCAGCTCCTGCTTGCTGGTGATGGCACTCTGGCCCTCCTTGGTGAGGAGCCCGATCTCGAAGGATTCTTTGGCTTCAGACAAGTAGAACTCTTTCTTTTCTGGTGGACAGTCCTTGGAGTGACTGTAGGACAGCAGACACATCCCACGGATGTTCTGGGAGGGGATCAAAGAGGAATGAGGGAATGAAAAACATATTTCTTTCCCTTACACAACTTGAAGCAAACGTCGGCTCTAACTGCCTGCTGCTACGTTTCCTGGAGGAAATAATCTTCCTCTTTTTTTTTCCTTTGAAATACAGCAGTAGTTCTAGGAGAAAGAGCATTCCCAGGGCTTGAAAGCCCATCCTCACTCTATGGACAGCTTTCCACCCCTCTGCTTAGCTCCTGATTGCAGTTCAGAGCAACGTATACCCCATATAACCAACCAAACCCTCAACACAGACATGATGCCCTGTTTGAAAGCCATGTCAGAGCCAAATTTAGCAGCCTGGACTCTTCCCCTGCACAAATCCCACTTCCAAAGGGAAGAGTAACACTCACCACGGCTGTGAGGACAAACAGGGGGGTGTACTGGCTGTAGGCTGCTGCCAGCTTGCAGGCCTCAGCTGCCGATAACAAGCGGTGGCTGAACTCTTGCAGCAGGGTCTGGTGAAAGGACAAAAAAAAAGCAAACATGAGGAAAAACCTCAACTCAAGGACTTTATTTCCAAATATATGGGGTAGGCAGGGACAATCAGACCCTAAACAACAGCCAGGTCTGTTTCTGCAGGAGCCTTTTTGCTCAGGTTTACCAAGGATATGTCACTTTTGACTCTATAAATATTCTAAATATATACACTTTATAAAATACTCTTAATATTTTCTTTTCCCTGAAGTCAGGCATTCTCACATCTAGGTGCTAATGAACTTTTTCTCTGGGAGCAATGGAAGTTTCTTCAGCCCTCTCAGCACAGGAGAGGAAATGTGTGGGTGAATTTGAGACCACGTGAAGAACCCACACACATAAACGCCAAACCAAGTCTCACCAGGTCAATGTCAGCATTGGTTTTAAAGCGTGCGTAATCCTGCTCACTCATGGAAGCAAAGATGTCTGCCATAATACCCAAGGAAGTGGCAATTCCCTGAAAGAGAAATTCAAAATTTTCACAGTGGATTTTTTCCCTTATATTTTGAATTTTACTGCCCTGAATAAAGGAGGTTCTGTGTAAAACATGCCAGAAAAACAAGTGAACAAACACACAAACATGATCCAAAGAGAAGCACGGCTAAGAAGTTCAGAGATGTCATCATGGTATGGTTTTATTAATTTCAACTTGCAGGAAGTGTAATCTGGAGGACTTGATGCCACCTAAGGGCCTGCCTGGCTAAATAATTACAAAAGCCAGGAAGTAATGTATGCTTTCACAAAATCCACTGCAGAATTCTTTGCTCCTGCTGAAATAGAGAACACAGAAATGTTCTGAGCTTGAGGTCAAGCTTTAAGACACAGCAGACAAGAGGTGACAAGGTCTGGATTTGTGGGATATCTTATGCTGGGGTCCAATTACAAACCGTCTCCAAGCATCACCCCAGGACTTGCCAGGCTTAGGTTCACATTCCTGTTTAGCTACGGACACGTGGTGCGAGTGCTGCTTCTTCTCCAGTGTGAAGATTAGTGCTGGCCAGCCTCACAAAGGTGTTAAGGACAGGCACGGTGGCTGTGTGAGGTGTTCAGGTGCTGTAGGGCCAGGGGAATCCATCACCCACCACAGACAGCACAGAGCAGCTCTGCAAACAGACGTGCTTGGGGGAAGAAAATGAGTTCTAATCCTAAGAAATAGCTAAAATCTGTGGCTGCACTCTGGAACTCGTCTGTCCTTGTCAGAGGCACCAGAGGCATCCTCAGGGATGGTTCACCTCAGATGGTTCTGCTTAATGAGAAGTATTGATTTCATCCCCCTGCAGGAAAAAAGGTGTGGGTAAGGCCGTGCATGCACGCGGAAACAACGTGGAATACAGACTTTGTGCTGCCTGTTAACCCTGGCTGAGGTGTGTAATCGAAACGCTGTTGCTGAAGGAAACAAAAGCTAAGCTGGAGTGATTACTGGATTGGCAGGGATATGCAGAGAGGAAGGGAAATGCTACCTTTTTATCTGGCTGAGGAAGTTTGAAGTATCCCACGACTGAAGCCCAGATCAACTCTGCTGCCTCATACCACATCCCTGAAATAAATCAGGAAACAGGCACTGAGCAGGTGATGGCCAAGGATGGCTTTCCATAGCTTATTTTACACCTCGGGTCCTCAGAACAAGATAAAACCACACAATGGCAGGTTTTGTTTCAGTGACACTGACCATTTATGAGTTTCCTTTAGCTTTTGGCTCTGCATAAACACCAATTTTATCCTCATAAAAGACTTGGGCTCCACAGTCATGGAAGATCTGGTGTCTCAAACCAAAAGCACAAAATGAAGGCTGTTGCCTCAAGTGCCAAACCCTGAATACAAAAGTCCATCATGCTGAAAATCAGGGATTTTCCTGTCTTGAGAGAGGACATTGCTGGGATGTCCCTGTGATCAACTTCCGCCTGCCTTTGGGAATAGTGAGTTCGGGACAAGCATTAGCACACACGGAGTGGCACAGGGAAAAAGGGAACATTTCAGATCGCTCCTTGGCTTCAGGAGAGATTAGTAATAAAATGATAATTCCTGCAATGTGTTTGGTTGGTACACGGCTCCAGGCCCTTGCTGCAAAGAGATGAGTGTGCAACTCATCTTCTGTGCCTGTTTTATGGGTATAGGGTGTTCACCACAAGCCAAAACTCTGACATATGCCCAGTGTAACATTTTTAAGGAAAAAAAAACAAGGGGAAATCTTGAGTGGAAGCTTTTAGATGAGAGCCTTACCAAGCTTTTGCAGAATCTGCCCCCTGATTTGTAAGCAGACTGCCTGAACAAGAATCCGATCGCTCTCCTCAGCATATCGCCAGGTTCCTGCAGGAAGAGTGGGAAAACTCAGCATAGAACGAAAAATATTCCTGTCATTCTAAGCCTCCAAGGGTAACCTAAACCCCAGCAAACTGCCAGGACTCTCCTCCTTGCATGGAGGCCCTTTCCATACGAGAATCTCACGGAAAACAAACCAACAGAACCCTGAACTGCCTCAGTTTTCACAGTTGTAGAGAAACCTGAATATACCGACGAAAGAAACCCTGAAGAAAGAAAATAAAACATATAGAATAAAGTATTAATCTAGTCTGTAAGATCAGTGGGAATCTGGAGGACAAACATTACTCCAACAATCTGGATTTTTGAGGGGATAGAGTTGTTTTAGTTTCCTAGATCAGCCAATTGCTTGATATTGGTCCATCCGGAATATATTCCCACCCAAGTGAAGGTATACAAGGATGAATGACAGAAGTTTCAAAAACAAAGTTGTATTTCCACATTTTAGGAGAGAATGGTGAAGGAAAGAGAAGTGTGAGGTAAGGAGTCATTACTGGGGTTGGTTTGGCTTTATTTGAGGCTGGCGTAACTGTTAAAATTAGGAACAAAAATCCCACCAAGATAGCAAGTGTGAAATTGGAAAATAAATTTATACATACCTGTTGCTCCGTTGTCATTAATCAGGCTGCTTAGGATATACTCAGCTTTTAAAAGTTTACCTGATTGAAAATTAAAGAAAAAAAAAGGAGAGAAAATGAAAATAAAAATGTCTCGTGGCATGACGCAAATAAAAATACTCATTAGGTATCACCTGCACATAGAGCTGCTGCTGTGCATAGCCAGAAAGGCACATGCCCCACCTTCTGTAATATGTGGTTGCCCAGGAGCATGAAATTGTGAATATATCTTTTTTATTTTACATATTATACATTCCTAGAAGATTGTTGGGATTCCCAGCTCTTATTTCCCTCCCAGAAGAAAGCAGTCTAGCCTGCTTCCTCCAGCAGCAATGCTGCTGGGTTCTGTCCCAAGGAAACACAGGCTTTGGAAACCCATCTTGGTCTGACTGGGGAGTGGCTTGACATCCCACCACGGAAAGCACAGCCACAGGAAGATGTGTTAAAAATCCTTCAGGTGTTGTCCACGTTACAGGAATGATGGAATTTTATTTTTTTATCCTGGAGGAGTTGTAATCTGCATTGTTTGCATAGTCGAGTGGGCCCACGGAAAAATAAAAAGCAGCTGGGACAGTGTAGAGAAAATGCCAGGATTCTAATTTCCTTTTTCAAGGCCCTTGGTCAGGAGTACAGCAATTCAGATACCCCTGTTTGAAACCAGCAGGGAAGATTTGTTAAGGAACAAAAGCTCCAATTAGTATTTTCCACACCCCTTCACAATTTTCTCTCCTGCTTTTGGCTCCGAAACCCTTTATACCGGCCCCTTTGTGCTAGTGAGAGGAGCCGGGAGGGCTCAAGGGGGCTGGGAGCGGGAAGTGCGTTTGGAAAGATGGCACCGTGAGCGTGTCACTCCCAGCGAGGGACAAAGTGCCCTCTCCCGGGTCAAGTAGCTGCTAATGGGCTGGAGCTGCGGAGGCAGAGCAGTACCTGCGTTGACGGCGAGGCGAGCCTGGCGGATGAGCACCTGCGGGCTGATGGGCGCGCCGGGATGCAGCCGGTGCAGCCCCTTGGCGATCCGCAGGAGCCTGCTGGAGGCGTCGATCCAGTACAGGAAGCGGTCAATCAGGAACACCACGGCGGTGGCCGTGGCGCAGTCCCTCGCCAGGATGGAGGCCTTCAGATAAGCCTGAAAAAAGCACGGGCAGCCTCAGGGAAACTCTCACCTCCGGCGGCTCAGAGAGCTGGAAAATGTTCAGCTTCAGCAACCCTATTCCTCACCCTGTTTTCATTTTTAGGATAGGGAGGTGCCAGCTGTTTATTTTGTTTGAGCTGTAGATATAATTCCTGATTTTTAGGTAGGGTCGGTTTTTTAACTGTCTGATATTTGGAAGTATGGAATTTGGTGGCCTGCTAATGAATTTAAGTCATGCCCAGCAGCAATTAGTTTAAGAGGGGGATGTGAGACTGGGAAGGCTGGAAATGGTCACTGTAGCCATTGGCCCATTCGGAGCTCAGGCCATCCTTCCTTTGTGCACCACCAACAGGCAAACAGGCCGGGAATCCAATGTTTTCCCCCTGCAGGCCATCCTTAATGACTACTAAGTCTCCATGAACTCTCCTGGATTCCCACAGCAGTTGAGCCATCGCACCCACATGGGGAACGGTCAGAATTCCTGAGATCCTTGCTGTTACCGGGACAGGAGGCCAGCAAAGACAGCCACAGGAGACACACAGCCTCATCTCAGGTGCAGAAGTTCACGTGGACCTGGGGACATTTGCCAAAAGCTCATCACTTCCCATGCTGGGCAGGGCCTGGTATTCCTGCCCGGTGGAGCGAGGAGATGCTCCACACGCTGACACCCAGGAGATTACTTTGCCAGAGACTGCCAAGAAATCTTTGTCCAAATCCCCACTAGAGCATCAAGCAGCACCCTCTGAGGTGTGCAGGAAGAAGCCCATGTCAATCTGGGGAAGAGCCTACGGCACGAAGGCCGGCTTGCAGCACCAATCCCAAGCACTTCCCAGCTTGTTTGCACTTCAGCAAGGCAGATTTGTACAAATTTCCCTCTTTTTTTGTTTTTTTTTTTTGTTTTTTTTTTCCCTTTCCTAAGCCCGAGTTGGATTTTCTAAGAGGATGGCACTTGAAAAGGATTCCTGGAGCTCCGGCAGGCACAACTCCGCTTGTGCCGGCCAACAATGGAGGAATCCTCCTCTCCAAGCACCTGTAAACTGACACTGCAAACCAGCCATTCCAAATGCTCATCAACAGGCCATATATTTAAGCACAGAGCATCGCCTAATCTATTTTTTTTTCCTCCCCTTCTTCCTTTAATAGATCGGAGCACAAAAGCCTGAGAGAGGGTGACCTACCAAACAAAAGGGCCTTTGAGTTCCTAGGAAAAGTAGACTTGGAGGAGGATGGAAGGAATCCAAGTGGCCCTATTATTTCCACTTGCACTAATTAGACATTTTTCTGTCAGCTATTGAGCACTGCTGAGAGGCCAAACTCACTGAATTCATTTCTAAAGTGTTTACAGAAGTTTGCATCTGTTTGTGTCTCTTCAGGAGGAAAATAAGCACTTCAATAGCATTGTGGAAAATCTAAACGAAGCATCCTATTCTGAAGGGCTTGGCAGTCTTGCAGCTGCATAATTTAACTCCCCGCTCAATGCCCAAACCTCTTGTGTCCCTCTCCAAACCCAAATGGACACAAAATGTAGAAAAGTCAAGCCAGGGGGAGAAACGGGGCTATTTTTTTTGGGGAGGCAGGGCCGCATGCTGTGTGGCACACAGCGACACGGTTCCGTGTCAGCCTTTGCAGCAACGTCCGCCCCGTTCCGAGCAGGACACCGAGAAATTAACACCCGCTCCTTTCATTCCCTGCCAACTCGTGTGGCTGGAAAATTCCTCAGCACCTCCAGCGAGTGCACCGGCGCGCTAGGCACGCACCCAAGCCGCGCACAGGGACCCTCCCCGAAACGCCGCACCGAGATGAACCGAGGCTCCCTGTCACCCAGCCCAGAGCCAGGGAAACCCCTCTGGCTCCCAGGATGTCTCAGCCTGCTCCATCACACCCAGAAGCTGGCAGCCTACGCAGATTTACTCACTTTCTCTGTCGCTTTAGGCGCATCCAGAGAGAGAGAGAGAGAGAGAGAGCGAGGTACGCGCGCACTTTGTTTTCACATCTGTGCCCACGATGTGAAATGGATCTGCCTAATTGAGTTTATGACACAAAGGGAACCTCGCGGCTGGGAAGTGGAATCAGGTGGTGGGAGAATTAAATTTGCACCAGATTTCTATACACGGACCATTGGGGGAAAATGCAAAGCAGCCTTTAGTGAAGGGGTTTCGCCTTAATGGCGCTGAGCGGGAGAGTGTGCGGTTCGCATGGCTCCCTGCATTAGTGGGCTTAGCTCCTCCTCGCGCCGGGGCTGAAGTTTGGGTCCCAGCTTTGGGTTCAAAGCCACGACGCCTCCTTTGCATTGACAATGGGGGCCGCTCCCAAGAGAGGGGAGAAGCTCAGAACCGGGGCCATCTGGCACTAGGACGGGTAGGAAAGCGTCAAAGGGAAATTATTGGTGCATAGTAAATGAGGATGAGGAGGAGGGGAAGGAAATAGGGGAAAATCTTTATGTGGCAGCTGATGTAAGAGGAATTACAAGCCCAAATAAATGAAATATTGATTTAATCCACTCTCTCGGCCCTCTTTATAAAGCCAAGATCCCAGAGGCAAGCCCTCCTCCATAGCCTGCGGGCTCAGGAGCATCCCCTTTGGAAAAACGCCTCTACAAACAGCGTGATTAAAAGCAGAGGAAAGAAAAATTTAATTTTCAGTGTCCTCACAGTTTTGTGGATGCTCTGGACTTCTGTGCTTGCTGATATCTGCTTGTCTCAGACTGGTTCAGTCCTAGTTTCATTTGTAACTGCAGCTGAGGTTTAAAATCTTTTTTAAAAGCCGCGAAACTAAGAGCGGCCGGCAAAGAATTTCCAATTCCGTGCACAAGGCAGGAGCGTCAGAGGCACGCACGTACTTCCAGGTGCTTTAGTTCTCTCCCAAGAGCTGCTCCTAGTTAGCACTCCACTGAACCCTAACGAATTGCCCGGTTTTCTTTCCCGCTGTCAGATTAAACACAGAGCCACAGCGCCGGTGGATTGGGCTGGAGCCTTTCACCCTCTTACCCCACGCGCCGTTAGCAAAGCCCGTCTTTCCCGGAGACCAAAGCTGCTGTCACCGCGCGGGACTTCTCTATCAATCCCTGCCTTTCAGCTGGCAATCAGAGCCCACTCCACAAATAGCAGGGAATTAAGCCTCCCACCACCTCGGTGATGGGCAGAAGAAAGCGTGTCTGGAGGTACAGGCTGAAACATGGGACAGTCACCCAGTGAATTGCTGCAGACTGAGGAACCAGCAGCTCCTGGATGCTTCCCTCTTGGCTCAGAGCAGATGAGAATCCCCCTGAACCTGTTAATTAGCTCAAGTTACTCATCCTGCAGGCAACAGAGAGTTGGGAATTCAAAGGCAGCAGCATTCAGTCCATTAGGAGAAGTTCAAAACACCACAGACTGGAGCTAGCTTCTGCAACCAACTTTATCTTGCTTCACCAACTGAGGAAGTCCAAGAGTGGGAATAACTCCTGATTTCCTCAAGAAGAAAGAACAGCAGCATTTTGTGATGAGAACTCTTAAAGTGCCCAGGAAGCTGCTCAAAGTGGGGGTCCTGGGGGCCTCATGTATCCAACAGGGTAGCAGGGATTTGGGGGACCACGGTCACACGCAGGGGTTCCTGCTCTTGATTAGTACCAAAGATAGAGAGATGCCACAATCATTTTGTGGCCCTGGTTTGTTCTGGACCACTTCTAAGCTATTGTGGCACATTAAAAGGGGATATTTTAATACTTAAATATAGCTAAATGCCAGTGACAGAACCCCCCTGAGGGAGCAACAGCAAGACCGTTATCAACATCCAAAAATCTAAGAGACTCTTCCCTGAATCCATGTCTTCAAAACATCAGTCCACTTGAGAAAATGCAATCTCAGGAATACAACATACAAAGCTGTAAATACTCCAGGAAGCTGCCTGACAGGAGTAGATCCTACGGGTGAGCAAAGTGAAGTGACAGCCCCACACAAACCCAGGATCCAGCTTCCCTTTTTTAAATTTTTTTATGGTCCACATAAATTCTGCTGTAGTTTTCCCACATAGGCAGCAGAAGACAGAGTGCTCTGCAGCACCAGGGCAGTCATCCTGGACAGCTGAAGCTCTCCTGCCTGCACCTAATCTCTGACACTTCTCACTTACAAAGCCCCCGGGAGGCTGGGGTGCCGCGATTCCCTCCCGGTTTGAATTCATCCCTCACATCACTCTCCGTTTCACTGGGATCACCCAAGAAGAGCTCTTAGGAGGCAGGTAGCAAAAGGTCAGCCTCAACAACCGAGATCCCAGGGCTACGATTTAGGGCTTTAATTCTCCTGTTACCACACCCACAGTTAGAAGGAGGAGAAAACTAAATCCTCAGCCCCTGCTTTAGTTCTTTTTCAAAGGCTCCCAGCTCTTAAGTGCCACACACACACCTACGGCAGTTAGGGCATGTCCCTTGGAATGGTTTCCCTAATGGCAATCCATCAGCACCTAATTAGCCAAGGCCCAGCCAAGGGCTGCAGGGCCTTATTTTCCACTCTTTTCAACATTCCCATTAAATCCCATGAGATTCCGAGCTAGCAGGGCCAGATCCATGCTCCCCCATCCACAGTGGGGAGCATTGAGCCAGCCTCCACAGCTCCCTACAGAGGGGCCAGAGTAGCCCCACTCTTGGAGGCTTTTCCTTTTGTATTCCCACTGTACCCATCCCAGCAGATCCTGGTCCATGACTGAATGCAGGAATTACTGATAGGCATGATAAAAATGAAGTAAAGCCCCACATCATCGCTATAGGTTTGCAAACGGGCAAAAAAATAGAAGAAAAAAATAATTAAAATATTAACGTAGCATGAATCATCCCACAAGAGAACTACGTGTGTGCATAGAGTTGTCCTTGAGCTAAAGCCACAGCAGGTTTTTTGGGATCAAAGCCTCTGTGGCCATGGGCATGTTGCCCTCTATTGGCTGCTCACCGAGCATTTGGCTGATTCCACCTCTTGGGAAAGCTGAGATCTGCAGGAAGGGCACCCCTGGCAGCCTCCCTTTGGGAGCTGCAGCCCCATTCCGAACCCCACAGCGCACAGTGGTATTTAGAGAGGAAAAATAATCCCTCCTTCTTTATCCCTGCCAGCAAGGATGCTGTGGCAATTGTTGTCTTGTTAAAAACAAAAATCCCAGTGTTTCCCAGTTTTGGCTTTGGATACAGATGTTGGCTATCACCCTTTGAGCCCTAGTGCAGATTCCCACCACGGGGGCAGCAGGATGGGTTTGGACTGCTAGCTGAAACCTGTTAGGAAAACGTGGAAAACAGTGCGTTGAGCTTGTTGAACTGTGGTGGCCTCTGGGTGGTGAATGCCAGCAGGAAAAACAAAAAAAACCCTTAAAATCCAAACCAAACCCTGCACCTTCTACGGGATGCAGAGAGGCACTGAGCATCCCCCAGCAAAGACGAAGGAGAGCACTTAAAGGAGCTGCAGGTGCAGGTGGCTTTGCCTTCCCGATGCGCCGAAGGAGCGCGGAGCCGCCGGCAACGCGGATCCCACTTCTTAAAAGTGCAACAACGCGGAGGCAAACCCTTGAAGCCGCAGCCTTAATCCGCTTACTCCCTGTGCCGGTCTCATGGAGCTTTTCAGCCCCCTCCCAGAGAGAAACATCCTCACGGAGAGAGGCCGGTAGCCAGCGCTGCCTCCTGCAACACCACCAGTGTGTTATGGTAATGAAGTGCCTTTCATTCATGGATCTCAAAGCACTTTTTAAATGTAATGAATTACGGTTTATGAGCTTATTCTAAGCATGGCAAATTAAAATAAACAGAGAGGAAAAATTTTAAAGGGGTTTTTGGTTTTGTTTTTTTTTTCTTTTTCCGAACAATAAATCGATAAAGACTTAATTTTTTTTTGTCCTTCAGGGAATTAAATTATCCTTCTGTCCCTCATACCAAAAAAAAAAAAAAGAAGAAAAAAAGTTGCTCAGACTTTTATCTTTCCTCATCACACTGTAATCACTTCTCTTCAGCCTCATTTCCCCCCCAGCTTTTTATTCAAAGAACTGAGGCAGCCTTTGCTCTGCCTTGAAATTTTATTTAAAATAAAAAAGAGGGGGGAGAAGGAATGGATGAAGGGGAAAAAAAATCCCTTTTCCTGACTAATACTAATAATACAGGTCAAAATGTCAGTCTATCTACAATTAAATGGAAAACAAAAAAGGTTTTCCCTTTTTCCCATGGTACAATGGCACTGGAATATAAATTACTGATGAAGATGAAATAATACTTCAAAGCACATGGGGAAAGGCAGCACAACGTTTACAAAGTATTTTCCACCGCAGGATGAAACACTGGAGACAACAGCAACCAATGGACTTCAGGGGGTGTGGGTGAATAGCCCAAAACTAGCATGGAGGAGGATTTTAGGTCCCTATAGTCTCTGACCCCACGATAGGCTTTGTTTAACAAGGGCAGCTGCAGTTATCAACAGATGTTACGGCAATAAATAATTGGTATCATCCCAGAAAAGATCCATCTACCTGGGGAGAGGGCATAATGCCGCAAACACTGCTCCACTATTACAGCCACATTAATCTCCCATCTAGCCAGGTCTCTCGGGGAGTTGGCTGCAGGTGTTTATCCCGGGAGGGAGCACACAAACGCTCCAAAGTTAGAGAGCTGCGTCGGGATTGTAAAGGAGGTCAACCTCTGCCATAAATTTCTGTCCGAGGCCACACACACCAAAGGGAGAAAGAAAATAAATACCCGAGAGCAGCCACTCCCTGCCCTCCCCGGGGAAATTCAGGAGCCCTGCGACGTGGGGACGCTGGGGCTCCCACTGCCCAGCCCTGCAGTTGGCTTTGCTGAGCTTCTCGTGTCTCCATGCTGTTCAGAGGAATCAAAGTTGTTCCCAAAGAAAACCTGCTGGCCTCACTGAGGCAGGGCTCTAGGGGGCAGGTGAGATCTCCTGGCCACCTTGGAGTTAACAAAAGGCAGGAATGGCATGGTGTTAGCTTCAGACATGCACCACAGGAACAAAAAAACCCTACAAAATTCACAAACTTCATCCTTATGCCTGTCCCGGAAAAGGGGTAGTCCTTAGCCCAGATATTACATTTATCATGGAAGAAAGGTGTCCTCTATTTGTCACATGCCTGACATGTCTCTAGGAAAATCAGAAAAGCAAAAAGCAGTCCACATTTCTTGCCACTTTCTAATCTTTAAGCTCAAATTCATCACCTTACGGGATGGGATCCCCAAGGACCTTTGGGATTCTGCAACTCCTTGCACAGCCATCCTTTACTCACAGGAGAAATCACATTGAATCCTTGCCTTGCCTGCCTAGGTTTCGGCCAGCTTTGGCCCTCAAAGGGATTCTGTCATGTAATTTTATTGAAAAAAGAAGAGCAGGTGATGAATTGTGCAAGCCCTACTATAGTCAGTGATCCTCACGACCTACTTGCAGTGCAGAATTAAACGAGGCACAGCATTCTTGTCAAATTCATGGGTTTTTTAAAAAACATTATGTGAACATTTGGCATTTTAGTGTTATTATAATGCCAGTTCTTCAGGGAAGGGGGAAGCATTACCTTAGTGGAAACAGAACCAGAACTGCCCTGTGAAACCCCCCGAGGACCTCAGCGGGACATTTTACACCACAGGTGTGTTGAACTTCATACCAGCAAGTCAGGGAGCCTGGCGCTGATCATATCTTGCAGGTTTGTTTTGTCTTCTGGGCCCAGGTCTTGTTTGTATTGCCACCTCTCCGGCACAAAGGGCCACTTCATTTCCTTCGCCTCCTCCAGAAGGCTCCTCAGCTCCTCAGGAAGCAGAGCTGAAAGGGTCAAAGAGCAGGTGAGGATATTGCAGCAGGTTCAGCCACAGCACTCACGACACCAGTCTCTCAAAAGGGCCTTCTCCCAGTTGCTCCCAGCTCTTAGCCCTTGTCGCCAGCCTCGTGGGGAGGGAAGGGGAGCTGGCCTGCCATCCGTTCCCCTTGGCTGCACTGCCCTCCAGGTAAATGGGAGCCTCCAGCCATTAAAAAGGCTTTTAGCAGGAAGTCATGCCGGCTGGTGGCTGTCTGGGCGTGAAGAGCTGCTCCAAAGGAGGCAGAAGGAAACCTGTTCCCCTGTGTGAGGAGAGGACAACGGGGTCAGCAGCACAGATCTGTCCCCCTTGCTCAGGTGGCAGCGGCAGAGCCATCCTGGAAAGCCACTTCCGAACTGGGAGATAAGCCTGGACCATAGATAGCAATTAGACAGAAATCTAAAGGGTTTAAATGAATATTAAGCACAAGCTCTTGAGTGGTTTGGCCCTCCCTGCTCCCTCTCCATACTGGTCCTAAGCAACTCCATCAGCTTCGGTTGGATCTCCAACCTGACCCACCTAAGGATGCAACTGCTAGGAGCACACAGCCAGGGATTTGGGCTTGGATCTGTCCCTTCCCTTCAGCCACAGCCCACATTGCATTTTCCGTGTGACAGGGGTGATGTGGATGTGCTGTGCCGTGCTAACCACTCGGCTGGGGAGCCTCTCTGGCCAATAAAAGTGGATTAACAAGGATTATTGACCAGATGGGGTTAATGGTGATCATCAGCTGCAGATCTGGCCCCTTCTGGCCATTAATCCCCCGAAAAACCCCTGCTCAGAGACCATCACTGCTTTAGCGAGGCAACGCAATAAAACCATTACTACGTATTTTTTAATCAACCCTTTATGCAAGACTGTAGAAAATGAACTTCATAAAAAGGATATTACATACTCATATTGCAGCACATTCACGGGTATGGTTTTCCTGGGAAGAAACAGGAAGCTGGATATTTAGGGCCCTCTTCCAAAAAGTCAAGTTTACAATGTTACCGCTTTTTCCAAGTTTTCCATGTTTTCTCACTTGTTGCCGTCCCAAGGAAACATGGGGTTTGGAAATCTTCCCGTTACACATCCTGGCTTAACGTGAAGCCCAGTTTCCTTATCCTCCTGAAGTGGTTCCTGAAGGAGCTCAGCCCTCCATGCCGTGACAAGGCGGCCAAGTCCCAGAGCTGGGATGGGGAGAGGAGGTCGTGCTCCCACCCTCACATTTCTCACTGGAAAATCAGCGCAGGAGCAGAGATATCCACCTCATCACTGGGATATTCATCTCATCACAAGGAACACAAAATTATGGACAGAAGGACTTATGTCCCATGTAGAAGGGGGAAGACTGAACTTCCTAAGTCTTTTGCTAAGATCCGGCTGCAAGGACAAGAGCTTACATCTGTACCAGAGAGCTGTTCTCACCACTGGCAATTTAAACTCATTAATTAATGAAGGTCGAATGGGCACAGAAGTGGACTGGAATGATTTCTAGCCTAAAAAAGAAATAAAGAAGAGATCTAGACCCACCCAACAGCCATTCTGCCCCCTAAAGTGCGATAGGGATGTGCTCCTCCTCTCCCCTCTCCCCACCATTTCTATGGATTTGGCTTTCCGTCCTTCCTGCTCCAGGTCTGAGAAAGCCGGAGGGAACAAAGGCAGCCCCGGGAGGAGAGGGGGGCGAGGAAACCCCCTCGGCCTCTGCGCTGGGAGGGTCCCCCCGAAGCCGAGAGCCGCCGACCTGCGGGACCCTGCCTTCCCCGGGCAGGGAGCCCCAGCAGTTATTAATGTCGCTGTCACCACCCCGCTGCTGGGTATTTTTCTTTCGGCTGATGGGAACACGGCCCTCGGAAAAGCCCGAGCAGCACTTCAGGCTCTGATCGCCCATTTCCTGAAGCAGTTTACCTGAAGGACCGTGTCTAATCCAGTGATTATAAGGGCACTGATTTACCTTATCTGGAACTAAACTGATTATTTCTCATACTTTGTGGTATTTAATAGGAGAAAAGGAGGGAGGAGGGAGGAGGGGGAAAAAGCGCTACCTGATTAGGAGTTCAAGAGCCTATTCTGCGGAGCCATAATAAAACTTAGAAGAATTTGCGACGAGGAAACAAAGTACCCTTTGTTGGAAACAAAAGAAGAGGAGAGAAAAATCTTCCAGTATCCATAACAGAAACCTACACGCCACCCTCCAGCGCAAACAGACTTAGGTGCTTCAGAAAAAGGCAGCTGACCTCCCAGCAAGAACAAGGATGGTCGGAAAAACATATTCTCAACGGCTCCGCGCCCCGGGACAAACAAAGGGTTTCAAAGATCACATTAACGTTATGGCCGAGCCACTCAAGCAAGGCAAAACTAAACATTATTAACAGCAAACTGGAAAACGGGCAGTGCCGCAGATGTGTCACGCAAAGGGAAACCTTAATTCCCCTGGAATTAAGAAATAATAAATTCTCCTTTTACAGCGCCACGGCGATACCAAAATAGCTGCTGGTTTGCAGCAGGTAACGCCAGCATTAAAACAAATGAGGAATCCTTTTATTACAGCTCTCGCTAAGTGCTGCTTCCTTTCCTGGTTATTTATTCCAGCCTTTAGCCAGCATGGATTTTCCTTTCAAGAGGGATATTGCAAGGGTTTTTTTTTTTTTTTCCCTTGGACACCACTTACAGAGGTCACACACATTTTACAAGATAAAGATTCGGGCAATGAGCTCTTTAATATATGAGGAGAAGCTGACAAACAGAGAGGGCCCTCCCCCAGTTCCTATGAAAGGAGAGGAAATATGTGCCCTTATTCAGAAGTTGCATCCTTTTTTTTCCTTTCTCTCTTTTTTTTTTTAATAACTGAAATTTATGTGCATCAGCAAACTTTTGGGCATTGTTCTTCCCAAACTAAACTGTTCCTTACAGCCTCATGTTTACTGAAGCCTAAAATTAGAACTGACAGCAATTCACTGCAACAAAGTGGACTTCTTTGCCTGCCTGCCTGTAGCCCGCATCCCATTCATGGCCTCGAAATCCAGGCATCTCTTGACACTCATCTGCCCGGAGAAGAAAAATAGGGCAGGGCTGAGCGGCGGCGGAGTCCTGCCGCCTCTCCTGGGGAGAGCTCACCTTGGCACCGCCGGCATTCCCGCTCCTCTGCCTCGCCCGTGCCGGCCTTTGCCGCCAGGAGCGTGTCCAGAGCTCGCTCGCACTCCCGCAGCAGCACGGCCACGGCGCTTTGGTTATTCATGAGGGCTGGTCCCGGTCGGCCGTGAATTGGGTGTCCCCGGGTGCACGGTGATCAATTACTTAGGAGAAGACGCGGGCTCCAAATGAAAAGGATCCCTTCAAGGCTGAGGTACCTGGCAAACAAAGGAGGGGGAAAATGATTAACTAAAGTATCATCAATTATCTGAAAGGCTCAAGCAGGGGGAAATAATAGGGGAAATACATGAAAATACATGACAGCCTCGGAGGACTTTATTAGAGGAGTGTGTGAAATCACTGCAGGGTCCTGGTGACACAGTGTGAGGGGAGCATCTCTGAGGTGCCAGGGAGACAGGACAGGCTCATCAATGGAGCCATGACATCCTGAGCAGGGAAGTGACTGTCGGGGCTGTGCCGAAGCCCTTTGCACCTGGGAGGCTCGGGCTGTCGCACACAGTTAGCCGAGTTTGAATGGCAGACTGGAGGATGCTGTGTGCATTTCCCAGACCATGGAGACCCTCTCTTTTACCCTGGGATGCCATCCCGTGTGTGAATGCTCTCCGTGTATGTCCCACTGCAAGTCCTCCGGGTGCTTAGGACATTGCCAGTGGTGCTGCAGGAAACCCCCACCATTTTCATGACAGGTATCTGGCTCAGCACCTGCCAGAACACTCGGGCAGCTTTCAAAAATTAAGCACAAAATAAATATTTTGGGTTTGGGGTTTTTTTCCCCCACCAATGTGAAGACGGTTTCACTTAGAAAACTGTTCCTGCAGTTTGAAGCAATACAGTCAGGAACGGCCTCAGTGAAAACATATCTAAAATTGGGGAAACACTACGGCTGTGAAGGAGGAAGGGGAGCGCAAAGGAACACACACAGAGGCACAGCTTGCTCTGCTGGCTGGAAACCACTCACATTTTAGCAGCTACATTTCCAGGCAGTATTTTCCCTTTCTGCTGTGGCTCTGGGATCGCTGGATCCTGGAGCTGGTGGCAGACAGGCTGTGCTCTCAACAGCACCGAGCAGGAGCAAGCTGCCAGACTGAAAAGCAGAGGGCAAAAGAGAGGCACTCATGCGAAAGCAGAGAGGATCAGAGAGCCTGCCGTGGAAGGGCAGGTGGAGCAGGGCAAAAGATGGGATTCATCAGCAAAGAGCCTGGAGGCAGGAGCTACTCAGTGGGGCTCTGACTGATTCTGCAGACAAATGTCACAGAAAGGAGAAATTTAAAAAGTAGCTGTAAAAGGGAGACCGAGGGAAGGAGCACAAGTACATAAGACAAGCTGGGGAGAAAATAAGAGATCAGCCAGAGGCAGAGCCATGGATAAAAGCAGAAGGAAAACCTAGAAAGTGCTGCCCATCTTTTTAGCCCCAAGTAAGAGCCACCAGGGCCACCCTCTGCAGGGTTTGAGCCAGCTGAGCGTAGCTGGGTACTGGGGTCACATCCCTGTGGATGCGCCAGGCACAGGGCCCATTTAGGGCTCCCATCAGGAGTGAAAGAAGATGGGGCCAGAGGCAGGGCTGGGGACACAGCTACAGCATGGTCCACCCAGGAAATGGGGCTGAACTACCTGTCACTGACAAAGATGAATCTAAAAAAGGACACAACAATGGGATTTGCTCATGGCGCAAGGTCCAAGTCCCCATCCTAGTTCACAAAGGTCCCCTCTCCCTAAGGACCTCTGGGTCGGCAGGGACAGACCTCTGAAGCTGGTGAGAACAGCCAGAAAGCAGAGTCCTCTGCTCCACCCTGCCAGGTCTAGACAAGCTGATCCAGTTGCTGGGTATCCATCTGGGAAAAGAAAAGCATACTCACACGAACACACCTATGCCAGTGTGGCTTGCTCTGTTAACTGCACTGACATCTGCTAATTGATTTATCTGATTACCCAGCCCTGTGGGAAGGAGTGTGCAGCCGTCCCAGGAGTACCTCCCAGGCTGGGATGAAGCATCCCTGCCATCTGGCTCAGACTCCATTCCTTTGTGTAATTGATTTCTCAAAAATCCCATTTTCCAGGGAGCCCACTCGAGTGACTACCAAGCACATATACACCTGCCTCGGATCCGCTGTGGACAGTAGTCCTGGGAACTGGGATCTGGAAACTGCTTCAAGAGCATGCAGAAGCACGTTGGAGAAGGCCTGTGCTCAGCTGCCACCTCACAGCCTGTAAATAAATGCTCATAAGCACAACTTGCTGTGAAGACACACTAAAGCAAGCAAACACTGGGATATTTCCCTTTACAGAAAACAACACGGCACCAGGAGCATCCAAGGGAGCTCACGGACGTGCTCCACTTCTCTGTGTTGCAGCCCAGAGCCCCAGATCAGACTTTTAAGCCCAGCTCTCGATGGGTCTTTACTGCAGGCAGGAGGGCCCCGTGGCTTTGTGAGCCACACAAGCTGCCACTCTCACAAAGAGCTGCTGGGGCTTAGCAGGGAGGCTCAAATTAGTGTGGAAGTACAGCACTTGGCTTCCTTGGATCGGGAGGATTTAACTCACCAGGAAACTGCCAGGTCCGTAACAGCGATCTATGAATGTCAGCAAGCAAGGGATTTTTCTTCAAGTACATTTTTCCAAAGAATTGAATAAACAGCAAGGACACGGAGTAATAAAATAATGATTTACAACAGCAGCAACACCAAAGTGCTGCAACCATAGAGAAAAGTGCAATAAACTGTACATTAGTACTCAGAAGGTAGAGAGTCTTTTGAGACCCGTCACTGGGGACAATGACTTGCATCATAAAATCAGCTTAAAATGCACCACAGAGCTTTAAACCACATCAGCATCCTTTACACAGATGCCACTTTGTAAGTTGTGTTTTGTGACAGCTGTGGCGCTGAGTGACAGCTGGGAGGGGGGAAATAACCAGGCACGCAGCTTTCCTGGGGAAACACAGGACCTGAGCCTAAAGCCCAAGAGCAGAACAGCAAAAACTTCTGGAGGCCTTTAGAACCCTCTCAATGGTTACTAATCAGCTTTCTCAAAGTTCTCTTAAATCCTAACAAGTGGCACTTTAAGGGGATGGTTTTGAAGTGGTAAAAACTGCAGCTTGACACGCTGCAAAACTGCCTGGGCAAAAATGTTTTCTAAGCATGCACTTAAAAATGCTCTTTGAAAACACATAATAAAAACAATTTTGCATCAGATTGAGGATTTAAGCGTTCCTTGGTGACAGGAAAGCTCCTTTACTCCAGTTTTGGGCAAACACAGCTTTTAAATGCTCGATATAATTGCTAAGACACTTTAAAACAAAAATTATGAGGAAAAAAAAAAATCTGTGCCATTTCTAGTTGCAGCCTGGATTAAAATAACTCCTCGCATCAAATATGATGAAAAAAATATTACAAAGGTCTCAGGGGATGAGAAAATACATTTCTGTGGTTGCCCTCTAATTGGAGCTGGGGTTCAGAACAAGAGGGTTGGAGGGAAGAATTGGGTGGGCTACAGAGAAATGATCTCTTTAATAAGAAATGGGCCATACTGTGACATTTCAGAGCCCTTGGGCTAGAAGACCAAAAGATCTGTCAAGAGAAAGGAATTTTAAGTTCTGCCGTGGATGGAAGGAAGCCTGGGAGTGAATCTAGCCGGTTTAAGGCCGCAATTAGCTCTGGAGGCTTTAAGAGAAAGAAGATGTAATTGCTGCATTCAAACTTCAAATGCAGCAAGGATAACAAGCGCTGGTTTCTCAGACAACATCATTTGGGAAATTTTCCACAGCATTATGGTCCTGAAACACAAATTAGGGATCACCAGACCTTTTCTCTCTGAAAATATATTATCCTAATTTTCATCTTATTCAAGGTACCCTCCAGTTCCAGGGAGACTAATGAAGAGGAAGCAAAGACCTGATGAGTTCCATGTGGAGACTACATTTATGGATTAATCCCAACAGGGAGCAAATAAACCTTATTCCCAGAGCTCTCGGTTGGGACTCGACACAATCAATCGAGGAATGGATAGTTATTTATGACTGAGGCTGTTTTGACTTTCAAATAAACATTTTAATTATTTTAAGTGTTACGCTGCAACTTAGAATGTGAGCCCTGTTTTCACTGCAGTGCCTTGCTCTCCCGTCTCCTAATCCCAAACCACTCCGGTCATTATGGCACCGTGCAAATGATACTGATTTTCACGCCTAAAACATTTGAGAGGTAAAATCCACGGACCAGGCAAACTAGAGAAGAGGAAGGAGGGAAAGGGAGGAGGATCCCTCTGAGCGGAGCCAGCATAAATGAAAGGAACACTCTCAAACTACACCGAGCCCAAAGAAAAAGAGGTGCCCAACTCTGAAACCCTTTTGTAATCAAGTTGGCACATCCTGATCCATCTTTGTATCCTGCTCTTCTCTGCCTGCTCCTACAAGCAATTTTAATAGCCAAAGTACTCAGGAGTGTTTCTTTTCTAACAGCTCATTTTCAATTCAAGTACCTGCACCACTTGCACTGCTAGCTTTTCCCTCCAGCCTAATTTGGTGTATGGTGGCCCTTCCACTCGGGGCTTCCCTGAGGTTAATGAAGCCACACTCATTTTTAGGGAAGCTCTTTCGGCTGTTAGAGTCTCTTGCTAAATAAAGACAAGGGGTGAAATCATGACACAGAGGCAGCACTAAGTCTGTTGTAGCTGTTGGAGTTACGGTCTCACCTTCACTCCACATTATGGCATTTCATCTCCCGTTGCTTTCTGTAGGGAGACTGAAAAAACTGCAGGAGATTGTCCTTGGAAGAGCAATGGAACATTTGGGCTGGTGTTTTTACCTGCAGAGGGTAAGAGGGAGCATGCACATCACACAGCACCCTCGGCTGCTCTCCCTCCTGTGGATTTATGCACGAGCCTTCTGGAGTCCTTCCCACCACTCCTGTCAAAAATAACTGGCTCAGCTTTATTTTTGGATTTGGCAGGTTGAGGGATTAAAAACAAAAACAGAAAAAAAAAAAAAAAGAAAATATGCTCTTGATAACTTAGCAAAGGTTTCAGTAATTAATATCATCTTCTACAGAAGGCAAATTCAGTTTCCCCGAACATTTCAGTGCACACATGCTTGTGTTTTCCAAGAGCATTTACCTTTCTTTGCGAAAAGATGGTTTTAAGAAAATAAATAGATTTGCTAGGGGCTTTATTTAGTTAGTTAGCTAGTTTACTTCTCTGGCTTAAAGATTAGATGTTTTCTTTTGGTAAAGCTGGCTATCCCAACTGGCTGTATTAAAATAAGGAAGAATCTCAATCAAAAAGCCTCTCCTAAGGCAAGCTTTCTTGTTAATATGCACCAACATGAAAGGGTTTCTTTTCATCCTATACAACTACAGTGTGTGTAAATTGCAGGGGGCTCATTGGCATAAATCTTGGCTGTGACCTCTGAGGTAAACTGGATTTACATTACTTTCTGACAAGAATTAAATGAAGGCCTTGTGGATATATGAACAGCCTTCTAGACTGCAACAGATGGGCATGAATGTGCTCCCTAGGCAAACTATCAGTGACATCTGTGTCCTCCAAATTCTGGTGGTCTCAGCCAATTAGCAGGCAAAAGGGAAGAAAAAAAAAAAAGCCGGCCCCTGCACAGCTTCCCCAGCCAGAGCCGAAGCAGAAGTGCTTCTGTTTGGAAATGGGATCAAGAACAGCCTCCAGCAGCAAGGAGGTGCTTTGCTGGCTGCTATAATGTGGAGGTAACACTGCAGGAAAAGCTGAAGTAATTAGGTAGAAGAGATATTAATATTAATACAGGACAAATCCCAGCCCCACCTAAGCCTGTGTGGGGCTAGGCTAATGGGCTACCACCATGGATTTACACTGCTGTAGCCAAGGATGGAGTTTTGTGGGTCCTAAAAAGCAGAGCAGGGGTGAAGGTGAAGCCCCGTGCCCGACACAGCTAAGGCAGGAAAAGCCCTGCTCTTGATCCATATTCAAACCCCCACCACGGCCCCCTCTCCCTGCAGAAGCCAAAGTTGGAAGGGAGCCATAAGGGTTCCCAAACCCATCTCCAAGCATCCCTCCTCGGGTGGATGGGGTCTGGGGAGCAACACACTCGACGGCCCCTGCACCTGCCTGCTCCAAAGCTCAGTGCTTTGTGGAAGAGCACTGCAGCCGCAAACATCCTGGCAGAAAAAAGCTCGTCTAGCTTTGTTTGTCAGAATGAGGTTTGGGATTTCTTGGTGCAGCACAGCCACAGAACAGAGCCAAAGTCACAAAGCAACTGCCCACCACACAGAGGTGGCCAAAGGGGCATCAGGGAGCCAAAACCCATCTCCCACCTACACCAGAGCCATGGTTTTAGGCCAGTTATCCCAGAGGAGTGACCCAGACCAACACAAAACGTGAACCTTATTCTCTGTCTCCCAGTTTTTAATGGAGCTGCCGTGGCGGGAGCAGGCAGGACCTCTGGCTAAAAGCAGAGTATGGAACAAAAGCACCTGTTGTTTTGCCCTGGTCATGACTTTTCAGAGAGGCCACTTGGGTGCTTTTCCCCTCACCATTGCTATCCCAAGTACTACTAGGGGAGGTAAAAAAAAAAAAAAAAAAAAAGGGAATATTGAGGGGCAGATCAATAAATTAAAAAGTTCTAAAAAAAAGAAAAAGAAAAAAAGGCATAATGAATTTGGTACAGCACATATTTTTAGATCAAAGATGCCTTTGAAGTGACAAACCCTTAATCCATAAACTACTGAAGCACTTCCTTTCTCTCCCAAACTACTTGTTGTCAAATAAAATGGAAGTTAAGGAAATTATCTTTATCTGAAAATGGCCAAAAGAAGCCATCACCTAATGACAGCCTTGTCAAAATGACAATTGGGGAAATTGTTAGGAAGGGGAGGCCTGACGACTGGAGGAATAAGCTGGCTGTTTGCTCTAATCTGGTCAGGCAGGCCCCACACAATTCCAGTCAGCTTGCTGTGTGAAACAGCTAAGTCTTTGTCAGCGCAGGCAGGGGCTGGAAAGACTTCTCTTTCATGAATATGTATCACCACCCTCCACGTCCACAGAAAAAAGAACCAAGCCTTCCAAACAGCAAAATAAAAAAAAAACCCAAAAAACATAGAAAATAAATCCCAGAACAACAAAATCCTGAGATATGGAGCCGCACGGAAAGGAGAAACGACTAAGCAATGAAAGCACACGTTTTGGAAGTGCAGCCAGAAGGACCCTCTTCCCAAAGGCTTTCTTTGCGCTTTTACGCCCCAGCAGACCGGGATGAGGCACTTCAAGCGCACAAAGGCAGAACGGCCCATCGGGGTCTTTAACGTCCATCACTGTGTTTCATATTTGGCGTTGGTGAGCACCGAACCCCGGGCCACGGACACACACGGCCGGGCTGGTGAGACGGAGCTCGCGGGAATTCCTTGTGCGAGGAGGGAAGCACCCGGAGCGGGTCTAAACACTTCCGAGGGCAGGCACCGAGGCAGCTTCAGATCAGGGGCAGAAATTTCCTGTGAGGCTTAGAAAGCCAGGGAGAACGAGTTCCTTGACAGGCAACAACGCGACCGAGGTGCTGAGAAGTGGACGGTGACTCCCCAGAGCTCCCACTGAAATGATTTTCTGAGAGATGTCCATGACATCTGTCCATAAAACCCTTCACAACACCTTGACTCAGGCAGTTGGAACCGTGGGGCACCTTGAAGTTTGGGAGATTCTTTTTACATCTGTACGATAATAAATCTCAAGCATTCTGAAGACTGGCATAAAAGTGAAACAGAACAGCCAAATGAAGCCTACTGGGCGGCGGGTGGAGGCAGATGTACAGGCAGAAAGTGCCTTAAAAAGGTGAAATGGCTCAGAAAAGCATGTCGGAAACTCTGTGGCTCTGCAGGACTGATGCTGAAACTCCCGTAAACCCAAAAATGGTGTTTAAAGCAATGGATGGGCAGATGGGAAGCGAACGCAGGATCAAACAAAGCCTAGGCCTGCTGCAGAAAACCCAAATGAAGATATTTTAAGATGTGGTGGGTTTTGTCTCTGTTGGAGAACTACGACATCATTAAAGCATTCAACAAAGTCTGCAAAGTTACCTTCAAGTGCTCATTGCTATCTTTTTAACTTCGCTTGTAAAACTGCAAACTAGATCTTGGTTTATTACAGAGAGCTTGCAGCGACAGTATAAACTTCAGTTTTTCTTGAAATAACAACCAGAATACGAATTTGGCTCCCAGCAGAGATATCAAGACACAATGCTCAATTTTGAGGTTCCCAATATTATGCAATGTTTGCTGTAGACATTTCCATTTCATTAGCATATTCTACTTTACATGAAATCCAGCAATGAATGCTGTCCCTGATCTAAGGCTAATCCTCTTTAAAGAGCTACAGGCTATATTACATGTGGCCACAGCCACGGTTATGCCAGGGCTGAATCACTTTGAAGCCTATTGAACAGTGTTCCCTTGTGAGACCATACTCAGAGCCATAAACCGATGCTCCCTGTGCTGCGAAATCCTGCCCTTTCCATCTCCAGGAGTTTCTGTCAGGGACAGACTCGAGTCCCGGGCAAGGGGCTGCAAACAAGGACGAGACACCCGGCTGCCTTCACCACCCCTCAGTGCCAATAGTAATAAAAATCCTTTTTTCTTAAACCTCAACAACAACTGCTCCAAGGGAGGGCTTCCAGAACAATCAAAGGTGAAGGTGAACCAGACATCTGCTTCCCTGAGTAGGAAGGAAGCTGCTTGAGTAGTTTGGGACACAGACATATCTATCTCTAAAGGAAACAGAGAGAATTGGTCATGTATGTACCTGCAAGGCTGCATCGCTCACAGCTGGGTGCCCTTAAATGCTATAAACTGAGATAAAGGAATTGTGTTTTTACTGCCACACAATGTGGAATCTTCAACACCTTCACATCTATACAAATTTAAAGAAAGAAAAACAAAACAAAACAACAAAAAGATCACTATATTTTCTGGTCCTACTACACATCAGCAAAATACAGCTTATATTATCTTTAACTGTTCAAAATTACTTTCTTTGTTCAGTGAAGGGAACTGGAAAGGTTGGTTCTGCTCAGCCTGCACTGTGCACATGAAATGTGCTCTGTCTGAATAGTGTCAAACCAGACAAGGAGAGTGGATTCAGCCTCCACAGTAAAATGTGGGGCCTGGTGAAGCCAGTGTGCAACCTCCTCACTATCAAAATACCTGCACAAATTATTTTTTCCTTTGCAGCTCTTCATTGTCCTCATTAAGAGAGTAACCAGGCAGAGGGAGAAAGGGTCCAGAGAAAAAAAAAACAAAAGGTGGAAGAAGTGACAGAGGGAATAGGAAAAATAATCAGGAGGATGGTGAGAGGGAAGAGCAGCAGACAGCTGGAGGGGCAGGAAAATGGAAGAGAAACTGAGAAGGAAGAGAAAGAGAGAAGCCAGAGAGGCTCTAAAGGAGGACCAAGGGCAGACCATGATGTAGAATGAAAATGAGAACTTGGAAAGCGACATAAACAAAGTCCATCTTGCAAGGAATAGTTCTCCTCAGTAGTCAAGGTGAGATTCTTCATCAGTTTATTCAGCTCAGAAGAGAAGAGAAGTGGAAGAGTTCTTTTTCCTGAGTAAACAAGGAGCAAAGACGGAAACAAACAGAAGGAACTGTGCTCTCTCTTCCTCCTTTGGAAGATCTCCTCTCTGCTTATGGAGTGGAGCTGTTCTTGGCACTGGGAGCTAAAACTCCAGTGAACACACGTCCTCCCCATGCATCTCTCTTCCCTCTCACACTGACATCCAGTGGAATACACTGGGATATCTTTGGAGTACACCTGTCTTTGAGAAGAGCCTATTTCTTTTCTGTTTGAACATGAGGCACTTGGTTGCTGTACAGTAAGAACAACTCATGGCAGAACCTCACTACAGGTTGTTGAACACTCCATTAGATCTTTCCGAACTCTTGGAAGTTACCACTGCCATTATTACTATTAACTTACAAGCACCTCAACAGCTCTCGCGCTCCCGAAATGAAATTTATGACTTAAAATGAAAAATTAAGAAAAAGGGAAGGAAAAAAACCCACGAACCAACAACTAATACCCACAAAACACAAAAATCCCCCAAGACAAATGTTGTTTTCCCGTGTCCGGTCACACATTGCCATCTACTGGCTCCCACTCCTGTGCTCTGAGTGCTAGGGTGATTTGGAATGAGAAAAGCGCTGTGAGCAGCCTGGGGTTTATGGCTCTACATCAATCAGCTCTCACTCACCTCCTCCTCAGTGACTCTGTAAGTCCCTGAAGGACAGTTTCGGGTCACCCCTGTGCCAGCCCGGGAGAGCAAGCCCTGGAACAGAGCGGGTACAGCAGCATCGTGCCCAGGCCCATGTGACAGGTGACAAGACACGAGTGAGGCATTTAACACTGGGGAAAGTCAGCAAACAGGGCTCATGTCCCTCGGGAGACACGCCTGGAATATGGAGAGGGCTGGGGGGGACAGCTACTCACCTACTGCACCCTTCTCGGGCTTTCTGCTGAGCTCACCACGTCACAGCCGTCACCCGCGTGACACGGAAACGCGAGTGCACGGCTCGTGTCCCCTGGTGCCCAGAGCCAGCCCTGCAGAAAAGCACCACTTGTGCAGATTTCTGCCTCAAAACCAACCCTCGATGCACTCAAACCCACTGCAATGTTTGGCACAAGAGGTGTCACCAGGTCACGGCATCTGCTTTAATGTTCACCTGGTGACGCTACGGACAAGCTTGTGCCAGTGAGTGGGAACGCTGGTGACCAAAAAAACACGGGAATTAGACACACACAACATTTACAGGTGTCGTCACCCTTTACACCTGCACCCACTGGCAAACCTGAGCACTACACTGACAGTTTTGATAACCAGGTGTAAAATCTGACCTTAGGAGGGAAGGACAGAAGTGTGGAAACCTCAGCACGGCAGAAATCAGGCCAGACTTGCTGTTGATTCAGCAGCATGAGGATACTTTCATCATGTAAATTTAAAGAGCAGAGACAAGGAGAAAGCTTCAGATTGGTCTGGACTGCTGCCGATCTCAAATGTCCACAGAAAGGCTTTTATGTGATAACAGAGACAGAACTATAAAGGACATTTTTCCAAAGTGTCCAAGAAATGTCATCACAGCGTTCCCGACTCATAACCAGTCACACAGATCATTAAGAGACTATACTTTCTATAAGTCTTCTGACCTACCATGAACATCCCAGAAAGAGAAAGAAACACATTTCCCCTCACTGACTCCTGTTTCCTAAGCCAGTTATGACGACAGCAACATAAAAGTTCCTCGTATTTGTCCATTTCCCAGATCTGCCTCTGTAGGCTCTGGAGTTACAGGAATCAGTTGTCAGGAAAACAATGCACCACCACAGCCACGTCAAAACCACCTCTGTCTTCCAGCCTGAAAAACACTAAATTAGCCCAAACAACACATTCATTTGCAGTTTTGCTTTTGACTGAAGAAATTTCAACTAAAAGAAGATGTTATTGTAATACTGGAATGAGCTCTACTACAGCACAGAACAATTTTAGCAGGAAGATCACCCAAAAACCTCACTGGCACAGAGTGCCTACATTTTTTTTTTTCCTCATACAGGACAAACCTGGAGTTGTTTTCCTGAAGCTGGCAGCATTTCAGCTGACTAGAACCTTACGGAAGAGAGAAGCTGTAAATCCAGTTCCTGCCCTCCCCTGTACAAAATCACACAGAGCTATACTTAAATCATAAAACAATGAGGAACATGCAGCTAATTTGACGTTACACAGTCTTAGGGAAAAAAGGTAAGGTCCTTACATACCTCAACAGATACAAGTATCAAAATCAGTCCTATCAAAAAGACTGTCTCATGACCTCGGAATCAGGCTGTTTCCGGAAACAAAGGGCCAACAGGAATTATAACTGCCAACAGATGCAATAAATAGCAGGGTTGCACAATTCTGGCTTTTCCAGAAGGCACTGAGGTACTTTATTTTTCTTGTGTGTGAGCACACATGCCCAGCCTTGCCTGCTGTAAAAAAGGCATTCATCTGTGGGAGAAAGTTGGAATAATCTGTTTTGCTTGTCTGCTTTTCAACACGACTTCTTGCAAAACACAGTTTAATTCCCTTTTTTTTTTTTTCTGATGTCAGGGAGAAGAGCCCATGGAACAACTGTATTAGGCTGCATACAGATAAAAGCTATTCCACAAGAACTACAAAGGAACTTATCAACCCATGAGTCATCTACCTGTTTGCTGAAGATATAAAAAGAACCCACAAGTGAAAAACAGTTTATATGAACCAACACAGTATTTCACCGCCCGTGCCAAAGCAATCAAACCCTCAGTACTTATTTGCCAGTCCCAACGCTGTACGGGCACAGGGAAGGGAGGACACACAACATTTGGGATCTGGATTGAAAAGGAATAGGTTTGCTTTGCCACTTGTTCTATGCTGGGGAACAATACAGATTATTAATATGAAAAACCAAGCCGCTGGATAAGGAAGGATCCAGGGCTGTCTCAGGATTTGTAAAGGGAAGAAAAGGAGAAGTAAGAAAAAGGTAAAGTTTTCAGATAGTTTAGACCATCGGCCAGGGAACGATTAGGTTATTTCCCAAAGGCGGTGCAATGGACCTCAACTGCGGTTGCTTAAAGTAAACAACCAAATATTTCAAAATAATCAATTTAAGAACATCATCAGGTCAACTGCCACGCTTATAATGCGCCGCTTACTAAAGCGTTTTACTGCTCAAAGCGCTCATGTGGGGGGTAAAACTGAAATTATTTTGTCTGACAGCTGAGCCCGTGAGCCAGGTCTCTGACACGGCTCTGAACACACGTTCAGACGGACCCGTAAGCCCCGGACAGAGCTGTGGCTATTCCTTTTGGGGTTATTCACCATAATAAATAATTTAGCTCTTTTTTTCTTTTTTTTTTTTTCCCCTTTATTTTTAAAAAAGTTCTACTTCCGGCCAGGCGTCTCCCGCCTCAGCACCGCCCGCCGCAGCTCCTCCCGCCTCCCGCCGCAGCTCCTCCCGCCTCAGCGCTTCCCGCCGGCTCCGGGAGGAATTACCGGGACTGAGGAGTCGCTGGAGCCCTCGGCAGGTGCCGGAGCCCCGCTCCCGGCAGGTGAGGAGGCGGCCGGGCCGGGCCGCGCCGGGCGGACGTGAGGGGAAGGAAGGGGGCGGGATAGGTCACAGGGCAGACCGGGATGTGTCCCGGCGGTTCCCGTGCAGGCGGCGGGTTCGGTCGGGAGATCCCGGGCTCGCCGTGCTGTGGGATGGGGAGGTGGCGCCGAGCCTGCTCCGGGAGCCGGGGCCGGAGCCCATGTTCTTAGGCCTCCGCGTCGTTCTCCTGCCTCTGGAAGTGGGGATGATGACACTCGCCATAGGAGAGGATAAGGTGAGATCACGGTCGGTTTGACTCCAGTGAAGGTGCGGACAGCTGCAGGGCAGTGGCTGCCTTAGAGCTGCGGGAGAAATCTACAGCAAGTTTCTTTCTCCTGGCCAATACACTCTAGTAAGTAGAAATTCCTTCAGCGTTTACGTGAAAGAATGGTCGGTATGTTCAACCTCAGTAAGTCTTTAAGGCAGGACTGGGCAGCCCAGCTGGGGGTGCCTGAGGTGGTCATGGATCTGAAGCGGGGTCTGTGGGAGCTGCCGAGATCCGGGTTCATCAGTGGGCGCTGCCTAAGCAATGGGTGGCTGTTCTTGCTTAATTAAAAAGTGTAGCCATTTGTAAAATTCACGACCATGAACCAAAGTCTCGAGGCAGAGAAGTGTCCCTGTGGGCTGAACTGTGAACAAAGTGAAAGTACGCAGTGGTTTTCCCCTTCACCAAAGATGACCTCATGTGATAGCCCCTTACTGGTGCAAAACAAGGAAGGGCCGAACTAGACACGGGCACAGTCCCTCCTGCTCACGGAGCTGCTTCCACCATCCCAGAGCTGGGGAATCTACAACGAGGAGGGATTGATGATGATGCCACACAGCTTGTCTCACAGATGGCAAAGGAATAACCTGCTATCAGGGTGTCTGTCTGTATTCTTGCCAAAAGCACAGATGATATTTCCTAGCTTGTTTTATAGTGAGCTCTGTTGGAAATTCTGTGTTTCACTCATCATCTGTGCTGTTGCTGCCTTACTTCAGTAACCAAGCTGAGGTTGCTGATCTACTGTGTCAGGACTGTGGCTGGTTTTGTGTTAAAGGTGCAAAGGAAGCAGTTTTGAGGTTTCGCACAGAAAATGATGCACTGATACACCACCATTCACTGCGCTTGGTGTTTGTGTGCAGCGTGTAAAAAACACGAGTCAGCTCCATCATCACAAAGCACAATCATCACGTAATTGCAGTGATGATTCACTTACTCATAAGCTCTGAATGGAGCTGTTGAGCTCGAGATCTGTGTGAGACATGCTGGGAACTTACTGCAATGTGGATGGAGAAACATGACAAGCATCTGCACTGTGTGGTACCAGTTAAATGGCTGCTCACATGTTTCTCTGATGAGTAGCTGGGAACTCATTTTCTGGTTTCTGCTTTTAAGTGGCAAGACTTTTCTTTCTTTAGACTCGGTTTCAGTGCAAGAAGACAATGGCAGGAAGACATTTAGAGAACCAGGTGTCAGCCTTTCCTGAGCTGTCTCAGGTTTTATTAGGATGCACTGCAGTCGATCAGGCTTGGGAACAGAATTTATTTCATAAGTGTGTGATCTCTGTGCTGCATGTGAGGAACTTAAAAAAACAACACAAACTCACCAAACCCAAGAAAAGTAATTTTTTTAGCACTTCTGCAGCAGCAGAGTTGTCCAACAGACAATGCAGAAATAGCTAGCGGCGGGGACAATTCCTCTTTTAGGTCTCGTGGATAGTCCAGCTTTTGCATTCACTTTTTATGCTGCCACAGCAGTCACTTCTAAACACTTTTTCCATGCAAGAGGTCAGTTTGACCCAAGAGCAAAAGGAGTGCTTTATACGTATTTGAATTAGGACTGCCTACAGACAGACTGTTGGTAAAAGTCATTTGATACCTTCCAGTCACAGGGCACACTGAGAGCAGAGCACACAGGCCCAGCCAGTGCCATTTACTGCTCCATTTTAAGTCCATCAAGTAAATCCTACTGCTAAATGACATTTTTCTTGCAAAGATAAATCTGCCTGTGAGATCCTCGTGAAGAGCGTGTTGGCAGCAATGGTCAGTCGTGGCTTCTGAACTCCCACTCCTGTGCTTCCAACACATTTGTTGTCAGCCAGTGATCTACAAGTTCTGTACAGTCAGTGCAGAGCAGCACAGGAAGTATTTTAGTGCCACGCTGAAACCAATTTGTTTGGTTCCGCAGTGACTCCATGCTGTGATTTCACCTTTTCCTTGTTCGGAGGACTCCTTTCGTCATGACCTCTTTCGAGGAAGCCGAAACGGAAGAAACAGTGACATGCCTGCACCTGACCTTTTACCACCCTTGCCAGGGTGAGAAGATGATGTTCCGCTGCCTGAATTTCTGCAGGCGCGAGCAGGTCAGGGCGGACGAAATGGCCAAGTTCGGCCGCGATTCCAGCGTCTGCCGCTACAACCTGATGGACACGCGCGTCTCCCGGATCCAGTTCTCCCTGCAGTTCTACAGGAAACTCCACACCTCGGAATATGGCTTTGAGATAAAGAACTTGAGCAAGAAAACAAAACTGACTGTCAACCAGACAGAACTGGGTTACCTAAACAAAGTTGACCTTCCCTGGAAGTGCATCATCTCTTTTGGGGATTACCAGATCCTAGCAGAGATTCAAGAGGGGGAGTCCATGGATTATTTTGAGACTCACTTACACTTGGCTGAAGCACCGATCTCGCAGGAAAGGTGGCCGCAACACCTGCCATCCCTGCAGCCTATACCCGAGGATGGCATTTCTCCTTCCATTTTTCTTTCCCAAGGCAAAAGCCCCACAGAGATTGATGAAAATGAGCTGTGCTAGCGGGGAAAAGGAGGCTGGATCAGGTTTTGTAGCCTGCACAGCTTCCAACATAGACGGCTCTCACCTCAGTCCAGTGTTCTTGGTGGTGCTCACTGCCTGCTGCACATCAGCCTTCTTTACTTGGCGTTTTCAGCATGGGCATTCCAGAACACTGTTCCACAGAAATGGATTCCTGCCACTGCCTTCACTGAGGCTTCAGGGCTCGCTGATGCCCAGAAGTGTGTGGGAGACAGGGGGCCACTCAGATCCACGGTGGCAGCAGGCTCAATCCCAGAACTGCGGCCACGTGCCTTGAAGGGATATTTAACAGGCATTAATGCAGAGCATGCACAGCAGGGTTTTGGTCCCAGCCCTGTGGTGACCCAATGTCTTGCTGCACATTAGACTTTGTGCTTTGCTTTGTACACCAAATTCCAAACAGTATTTTTGCAGGCTTAGGTTGTAACTTCACATATTTTGCAACTTAGAAACACTTTGTCCTTTTAAGTTTATGTTTTTATTAGCTTCAAAGCAAGGTTTGGGTATTTTTTTTTACTTAATTAACATATATATATATGTTTTGCAAGTGATCTACTTTAGCTTGTGATGTAGACAAACGTAGCATTAATGATCATGGTCTATAAAAATCCACATTAATTTTGTAATAAAAGCATTTGGTTCCCTAGTAAGGATTTGCTTTATTATACAGCCGCAATCTAAAAGAATTTTTGGAGAATAAAATTATTTCCAGGACCATCCAAGTAAGAGACTGTCACTGGCACTATTCTGGCCTTTCCGAAAGTGCCATTGCTCCAAGGTAAGAATTTACTTAAATACTTTCAGAAAGTTTTCTACCTCTATCCCTCTACCCAAAGCTCTCTAATAATTTTCTTGTCTTTTAAGTATTTGCCAGATTGTTTCAGTGAAGTTTTTCTTTGTCAGGGGCTCAGCTTTTCATCGGCATTTGGCTTTTTTATTTTGTCAAGCATTTTAGTTTGCTTGAAAGACACACTGGAAAGAATAGGAGTTGCCCATCTTATCACCCCTAAATATTAGGATGCATTTCAGCATTAATCATTCCAGGAAAACCATATTTATAACTGAGGGGAGGAACAGCTGAGGTTAAGGCAACCAACCACAAGCGATAGAAAGCCATGGGAGAGGCAATGAAACTCTAAGACAGGCTTATGTAGGATTTGTCTATTCATCTAGTCCTTGACAAAATTGCTTTGTTGCCATGTTTTCCACTCTTGGAACTAGGCTGTGGATTCCAAACAACAATTAATTTCTGCAGCTGTATTTACCTGAGGTAAGAATCAACCATGTAAAACTCACGTTAAAAAATGAATCATCTCCTGTCACTATATTCATTCACCCAGCAGAACTTAATTTACACAAGGAAGGTTATTTTACCTTTGAAGAGAGGGTACAGCTGCTCATTTCCAACAGGACAAGGGCTTCATGCTTCAAATTCCTCAGGAATTCTGTTATTGCAGCTTGTTTAGAGCTTTCCTTCCAAAGCAACAGGTCTCCAGAAGGGACACCGCGGGATTCAGCAGGGCTCTGACATGGCCGCCACAAACCCAGCAACAGATACAACGCTGCCAAATGTAAGACTTGCTGAAAATTTTAATGACTATTAAATTTGTACAGATATGCGTTTTACAGCACCCTTGAACTGTTTCACAGGAGCTGTTTATAGAATCTCTCAGTTTCTCATATATCCACAAATACGGGGCATCACTTCAAAGTCACTCAGCGTGGTGCACTGCGCACTGCAAATGTTATTATTAACCATGGCTACAGAACATGCCCATCACAGAAAAAGCTGGAGTCAGCCTCCTTTTTCCTAAGTGCTTGTTCATCCTAAGGGCAGGACTGTCAGCCAATTGACTTCCTCAAGGCATGCTCAGGACAAGGTCACCTCGTGTTCACTGGCCAGGAAAGGCAGTGACCAGTGCAGGGGAGGTGACAGTTTCAGCAGGTAAAAAACATGTTATTTACATGTTGAGGAAGTTGCCTTCCTTCCCACAGGAATATATTATACAAAGAAATGTCCAGGAAAAGTCACACAGCAGTAGCTTAGGCCAAACCCAAAGTATACATTTGACGTGTACAGATCCTTAAAGCTCGTTACAAGTATTGCAAACGTAAATAATGGCATTAACATATTTTCAGTGACATAGCTACAACTGAAATGAAGAGATGGAATGTTACCAACAGGACTGATCTGTTCTCTCACGTTATTTGTACATATTTAATCCCAGTATGCAGTGGTTTTGTTCCTTACCCACGCTGTAATGACCCAAACATTCCTAATAGTTTCAGATGATCTAAACCAGCGACACAAGTTTCACCAACAAGTTCAGTTCTGATGAGGACAGTGCAGGTTCATTATTTACCACGTGTTCCCTTTACTCCAAAACAAAGTTAAACCCTGGCACCCTTTTTCCATGGAAAGACGAGACAGCTACACAAAACAATGGCAGAGTAGAATGGCTTTGAAACTTTGAAACTTTGGGGAAAGCTTGAGATCTGCAAGTATTTTGCAGCTTCTCTTTTGTTAAAAAGTAAGATTTACATGGAATACCGAGGGAGACCACACAGCACAGGACACCAGTGGTGCAGTCACTGAACACCTCCTTGTGTTTCAGCCCGTATTAGCAGGATTAACCATCCACTCTAGAGGCACAGGAAAGGCAGAGCACTTTAACACGCTGTTAAAACATGAATTTTTCTTCTTTTCAGAATGCAGATATAGAAATTCAGGAATTCTTTAGGTTCTTGTTCTTCCCACCCCAGCGGCAGAGCCATTATCCCTCCCCCAGTTTGCTCACTGAATGTTGCTTTTCCACAATGGGTCTGGTCCAGTGGAATTACAAATTTTCCACAACTGAAGAATTTTAAGGACCATGTAGCAACAGATGTTGGTCTGTTCAGGGGGGCTAGGAAAACAAGACTTTGGTCCTCCCAGTTCTCCACTGGTTAAAATTCCCATTTTATTGACACATAGAGAATTTGTATTTTATTTTATTTTTCTTTTCTATCTAGCACACGCTTACTAAGTCTGGGATATTATACAAGACAGTATCTTACCTAACCTGATGAGTTTTACCATGTTCATTGAGGTTTACCGTGCTTAGCATAAAGTAATTTAAAAAATAAAGTAAATGGAAAAAAGACAACACAAAACTAGGAAGACTTTAAACTAGACAGGGAAAAATCTGCAATTTACCATGTGTCAAATCTGTTTTGCAGCTCTTAATTTTGCACCCTCTAAACAGCTGAAGAGCAAGTCAAAAAGCACAGACTGGAAATAAAAATATTTTTAAATTATTTCTCTATATTCAAGTATGAAATAAATTATACAAGACTGTTTCTGAGACAAATATTAGGCCAATGATGAATTTTAAAAGAAAATCGATAGAAACATCATCCAGAAAAAAAGGCGAGTTAAAATATAGGTAAGTCAAGCTATGAAGCTTCAATTAGTGCAGATAATTTTATATTAAATCCAGATATCCAGAAATATACACAATAGAATCATCCCAGTTTTCACAAAAGTGGAGAAGGTAGATGATAGAATTGCACTTAGTTCTGAATCCATTCAGACAGCAAGTCGTTCCCATCCCTCGCCGATCCGTGCGTAAGAAAAAGGGAAGCAGGTTACAAAAGAGCAAAGTGGCTTTGTACATTCCATTTCCCTTCCCAGCATTTGGTCACGAGCAGGGGCCGCGCAGGTAGCGTCACTATCTGTCCTGGTGGTCGGAATCCGACAGCCTGACATCCGAGGCCGACAATTCCAGCACGGGGTTGACGAAGCCGGCGTACTCGGAGTTGCCGTTGTCATCCACCTCGGCGCTGACAAAGTCATTCTCCCACTCCAGCCCGTTGGAATCGTCAGAGGCTGAGGCTGGGTGGCTCCCTGTCTTCCTGCTGTTGAATTTCAGCGCTGCCCGCAGGATGTCCTCCTCCGTCTTGGAGCGTTCCCTCATTGGAATCATCCTGTTCATGCCTGCCAGTTAAGACACGTGTATGAGAAACACATCCTTGTGAGTTTTCGTCTAACTTTGACGTTTCTGCTAGAAGAAACAAAGCTAAAATTCGGACAAGACGCCAGACTCAATGGTCTAGGAAAGGTGTTCAGTTTGTCTGGAAAGGGATATTTAATTCCACACAAAATAAGGCAAAATATGGTTCTGAAAACTGCCCAAGGACATCCAAGATTTTCTGATTTTCTCAGCAATTCCAGACTTTCTTGTGGAAAAAAGAAAATCAGCTATGGATTGGCTAAAAGAAACAAACTCTTGCTTATTTTTGGTGAGCTTTTCAATAGTCAAGGTCTCAACATTTTGGATGAACTTTCAACTAAGAGCTTTTGCAGATTTAGTAAATAGAAGAGAGAATATTGGTAACAATGAGGAAATACAGAAAACACCTGTAACAGCAGCAATGAGGACAGCTGGGATACTCCCTGGAATGCAGATCTAAGTTCGCAGTGAATGTCACGGTAAAAGTAATAACGGTTTTTCCCAAAATACCGAAGTCAGACTCCTGACTAACTTCCACATTTTAAAAGGAAGAACAAGCTCTTCCTTCTGCTCCTGGCTCACGAGAGGGCAGCATTTCTTTACCATTGCTTTTGCTGGGAGTTTACAAGTCAGTTCCACAAAATGCAGAGAAATGAATTCATTTATTTACTGGAGTATCCAGATAAATGAATTCATTTATTAGGGCTATCTCCACATTTATTAAAATAAGGAATTTTCTCGGTAAAAATAAGTTACAGTTTAATCATTACAAACTTGTCAGAAATTCCATCAGAAAAAATTTTAAATCACTTCCCCTCTTGAAAACGACAAATTTACAATGAACGTGGCTTAAACCGTCAACACGTTTAACTTTTGAGTTCAGGATGAAGCCGAAATGCAGGGTAAATACCTTCTTCATCTTCCCACTCTAGGTCTAAGGAGGTGCTGTCGTCGTTCCCACTCACTGATTTGGTTTTGGTCATCAAGTCACAACTGCTCTCCGTGTTGGGCGTCAGCACTGTGGCATCAGATGAAAGTCCTATTTAAAAAGAACCCATAATGTATTTTTAATTTGTAAATGTACTTGAATTTCAGGCTCAACATGCAAAAGTAAAATTTTAAATTAAGCTTTCATCGTGCTTTGTGGCCCTGTAAACCTCAGGAATGTCGGAAAAGGTACTTCATCAGTTCAAAGAGTAATCAGTAGCTTATTAGCAGTCAATATCACTAAGATATTGCCTAATTAGAACTAGAAAGGAATTTAATAAGCTGTAAGCTGAGCTTGTGTGAAGACTTGTAAAAAAAAAAAACAACAAAATCAACCATTTCCTCCCCAAAAAACTACAGGACTCAGTATTTCCTCAAAAATTGCCATCGGTCCCCCAACTCAGTGATTATCATGTACTGTCATCAAAATGTACACATAAAAGCTTATCAAATTGTTTTCCTCTAAACTGTTAGTGGAATGTTTAAGTACAGGCAGCCAAATTCCCTCTTGCACTTCATTAGGAAAAAAATTAACCTTTAATGTGATTGTAATTATTTTGCCAAGGGATGATTAAAAAAAGCTATAAACACACATCTGCATCTTCAGTACAGGGTCTGGTTTTACAAGAAGAGTTCACCACTATCTTTTATCTATCAGATAAAAAAATTATCATATTTTTGAATTACAGATACATGTATACACATTTTACATTTGTGTGTGCACATATGAAACTATAAATAATCTGTGTTTATCTAGAAAAAGAAGCAGCCCTCTGTGCTCCTCAGAGTCCCTTAACATTTAAAGACATGCATAAGGAAAGGCAGACTCACTACTACTTCGGAAAGCTTCATACTGGAATTTTGTATTCCTTAGGAAAGGATCGAGATCTTCCTCTGCCACAGAGCTGCAAGAACAGTGCACAATTTCTTAGCTTTATAAACCTCCAGGGGTGCCATCAAAAACACTTTAATCCACATGCCCCCCAGCTCTGTGCTACAAAGCACATACACACCCTGAACTAAATTCTTTATAAATCATCTGCAAAATGCCTTTCTATTCCTGTTCATCACATCCTCTCTCAGTCTGTGCTTCTGCTCAATTTTTATTAGTATTTTCAGTTAAAAATTAGTTAATTAACGCAAAACATTTCTTCCCCTCTCTTCATCACTTCAGGTGAAACCTCCTTGATTTTCAGTTCGATTTTTTAAGTAATGAATTCAGAATTACTGCTCCTGCAGTCCTTTGTTTTTAAAATCTGGCCAGTTCCTACTCAGGTTTCACAGCTCCTATTCTAACTCTGCTTCCATAGACAAATTCCTCCTGTCTCCCTTGTCTTCCATGCATGAGTTTTTTCTAAACTCAAACATCATTCCACTGCAAATTTCTCCACTTTTTTTTTTAGCCTGTTTTTCCCGCCAC
The DNA here is from genome assembly GCA_013397755.1 of Cnemophilus loriae. Lineage (NCBI taxonomy): Eukaryota > Metazoa > Chordata > Aves > Passeriformes > Corvidae > Cnemophilus > Cnemophilus loriae. The sequence continues at coordinate 57,657 of VZTF01009810.1, read as the reverse complement.
CACCACTGAAAATAGAAGATGGGAACAAAGAGACATAAACTATAAATACATAAAATATTTAATAAATAAAAATAATAATATTAATGAAGTAACAGGCAGACTTTTAAACCATTTAAATAGTGTGTTTCTATAGCGTTTTTAAAACAGGGTTCTGAATAATAGAAATATTTTTATATTCGCTGAAATTTTACATATAAGCGCCTTTTTAAATTAAACCACTGGATTTTGTGTGTGTGTAAATATCTGTTAGTAGCTGGGAGTAGCATTGTATGCAGCAGTCTAGTAACTCCAGTGGTAACCAGAATGAATCCAAAACAGCCCCTCCCTTTCCAGATGAGGAACAGGAGTACAAACAGTCAAGGCTCTCAGTTATCATGAATAAAATTCGGTCTCTTACCTCTGGAACTCTCCGTTATTAACAGCATGTGCTCTCTGCGTTATCCTGTGCTGCCTACGTTGCTATCAAGAGAAGTGAATTGTTGAAAAAGCTGAATACTCAAAACAGAGCTCTCAACACTTAATCCTATTTTATGCACCCCTAAAAAACCCATCAGTTTTTAGAAACATGTGGACACCACCTCAGTCATGACTGCACCTGTCTTCTCTCCTGTCTTCTTGAAGTATTTTCAGTGCACAGCTAACACCTGGGTGATGTTTGATTTCTTTTGCTCCGTGCCCAGGAACAGCCACCCTGCCATTTAAAGGATGAATGTTTCCTACAAATCCTTTTATCCCTGTGCAAAGCAGTGCTGCCATCTCCTCTGGCTGTCTCCATCAGCACTAAGTGCTTCATCTATATTAATAACAGCTTTGCTGCCTTGCAGGGCCAAAAGTATTAATAACTCTGCTAATGTCAACTTCAAATTCATCTGAGAATTGCTCTTTGCTTTGGGTGTAGGGAGGTAACTGCACTGGCCCTAGTGTTTTTCAATCCCAGGATGATGGTGGGTTTGTTTTCTGGCACACTTCGCATCTTGGATATTGAAATAATTATAATTGCAGGTAGAAATGAGTAAATGGGGAGGGTAGGAAAAAGAAGCAGAAGGAGAAATATCACATCGTGGTGGTTAGAGGTGAAAAGACAAGAGAACGCAGAGAGGAACAGACAGAAATTTGGCACAACACAGTCAACAAATCTGTCAAAATCAATTACTGACACATGCAACGATTTTCTTCCTATACCCACATAATATCCAATTTAGATTATCTCCCTGTTTTGCCAGGTCACATCCCAATATCCGGCACTGCCAGTTCCAGGACACACACATTTATTAAAATTCCCCTCTGTTACCGACCCTGACATTTAGTAGGGCAACATCAGCAAGCCAAATGAGCTTTAAAGGAGGCCATACTTCCAAGGAAAAAGCCATTTTCCCATTTGTGCCCACAAGCAGCAGAAAGATGAGTGATGCATTCAAAAATAGCTTCCAGTTTATCTAGAAGGGCTAAGTGCTTGATGCGTATCTGGACAAAAATGCTTCCTTAAAATCCTTATAATCCTTATGGGTTTTGAGGAGGGTGTTTGAGCAGGAGATAAGTGGTACTAATTTTACACGAAGAGGAAATTAAAATCTCTATAATCCATTCTGTCTTAGGTCCTGACTAAAAGAAGTGCATATTAAAAATACTGAAAGACAAGAAAAATAGCATTTCTTGCACAGAACTTCTACAAAAACCAATTAATGCCATTAAAAAAAAAATCTGCTTTTGCTGGCTTTCTATAGATCAAAAGTGGTAAGAAAAAAAAGCAGGCAAAAAGGTCAGAAAGAATTAACCCTCCCACACCAAATGGCAAGGGGAGAGAAAGAGAATGTGAAATGAGAGCTATGCTTAGTGACTTAAGAATTAAATGAAAATTCCAAAGCACGGTCAACACAAACCACGAAGATAAGGAACAACACAGTGCACAAATATATAAAGTACATTTTACAAGTCTAAGTGATGTCACAACGTGTGCTTAATTTCAGGGGCTTTTTTACCCAAAAACCATCACAGATCATTTTGCATTTAAGATCAGTAACTTCTACATGTTATATAAGAAGAGTGTTAAGCTAATTATAGATTAAAATTATAACTTGTTCAAAATCTCTACTCGGCGACAGAAGCTGTTTCAAACAATTATGGTGATTTTCAGCTGTTCCAACCAGCTGTACTTTCAAATCTCGTACTTCTTTCTCTACTTTACAAGCCACAGCCATCTCCTCGTCAGGTCTCCTGAGATGGGAAGGATGTCAGGGAAGTCTGCATACATGGGAACAGGACAGAGGCTCTCATATATATTGGGGTCTTTTTCCCCTCACCTCCAAGAGCTTTTTCTGCTTTGCTGCCCTGGCTGCTTCACGTTGTGCAGCATATAAAGCCTCCTCTTCTAGTCTTAACTTCTCCTCTTGTAAGGCTAACTGTATATGAACAAAACAGTAATGGTTAACAAAAGCAGAACCTATCTATCTTCCTAGCAATAAAGCCGTAAGTGCAAGAAAACAAAGGAAAAGCAGCTAGAAAATCAAAATAAAACAAAATCGACTACAGCTGAAGCATTAACTGAATTTAACTTTAGCTTCCCTCCCCCCAACCAAACAGCCCAAGAAATTTAGGTAACTATTGAATAAACATTTATTATTAGTGAACTGCTGTAATGCTTTTTCTATTTTATTATGAACTGCACAGTGAAAGATTTAAAGATTTTCAGTTCCATAACTCATTGGCGCTTGATTAAGGTTCATTCAGGTTCTGCATTGTATTCCACATCATAGTCCATTAACTGCTGCAACACTAAAACAGAACAACAAATTATGTGGTTTTTTCCTTAAGAAAGTCATGGAGAAAATTCTGCACAAGAAAAGTCGAATCAAGAATATTCCCCATTTGGTCCTGCACTAAAAAAAGGGTCAAACTTCAGAGATCCTGGTCAGAGACCCAGCCTCTTGATTCCACTTTTCAGCTAAGAGGCTACTAAAAAGAAGGAATTTGTGTGTCTAGTACACTAAAAAATACTAACTGATGAACAAAACCCAATTTTTCCATGTGAGTGGAATCTCCCGGTGTCCATGGCTGATCCTAACTTTTCTGGAAGAAAATCTATCCCTACTGTCACCGTACCCACTTACCTCTGACTGAAGCTTCAGATCAACAGCCCTCTGCTTTTCAGCGATGGAGTCGTAGTGCCTGTCTTTCAGGTCTGCAATTTCTTCCTCAGTCAGAGGTCTGGGAGCACGGGAGAAACACAAAAAGGCTCCATCCATTATTCATGCATGACAACCCTCATTTGTGCTTTAACATATGCGTGTGGTCTTTCCTGACCGGTCCTTTAACGCAGATCCAACAGGCGGTGCTTGTGGCCTGTTCCTCCTGAAAGTTCCAGTTTATTCGGGACAATGCTGTCTCTCCTACCTCTCACAATATGTATTATTTATGTCTTTATAGAAAGCATATTTTCAAAACCATCTTTGCTAGGAGAACTACTGGAATACAACCATTACCATCATTGCAGCCTAAACCTCACTTCTTTTTCCTTAGTTGCTTTTGCCCCTTGTTTTTCCCTCGCTTCATTTTTTTTAATATTCACAGTGGGAGAGCAGAGGGAAGGAGAGGTCCTCAGTCTCAAAGTCTTACCTGTGACTGCTTCCTGGGCTTTCCGCCTGTTAAAATAAATAAAAAAGAAAAGTCTGATTTTTGTGAAGACAGAGCACTTCCAAAACTTCCCTTAGCAAAGCAACCCAGGTCCATTTCTGTTCTCAGTCTGAGGGCACTTGCTGAGTCTTATGCAAGAGTTGTACCAGTAGCAAATTCTCCTCTAAGTCTTCCCAAACAGTTTTTCCCCCCACCTCTTCTTTTCTTTCTTTCCAAAGTCCATAGTGCCCCCTTCCTTAACGGGTTATTTCCCATACTGCCCAAAAACAAACCCTTCTCTTAGATCTTTATCCAAAGTCTTAAATTCATATTCCTAGCGCAAGGAAAACTGAAAGTAGGAGAAAAACACCCGCGATTTAAGTCTACAACTCAGCTTAAAGTAGGAGGAAGATTCAGATCTTGGAACCATTTTTAAGGATTGTACGAGCAGGTTTCCCACGGTGCCCCAGGTACTCACCTCATCACTTTCCACCAGGTTCTCAAACTGCAGAGAAAAAGAAATAAATAATTTTTACAACTCAGTATAACTCAATAAGTCACTAAAGACATACAGCAAATATGATTACATATTTAATGTGTCTTGTAAAAACACTACTCCAATTCTAGCAGTGGGACTGTAACAATATTTATGAAAGCCCCTACTTTCAGAGGAATTTTATTTTTAGAGCTGGATCTATCTTCTTACCAATGTTTCTTGTCTTAAACATTACATTCTCCTAAAAGGAGAAGAGTCCAAATTAAAAAGTAAAGCATTCTAAGCTGCACAAACTCATCCAGCAGAAGTTCAACTGTCATTAAAAAAACAAAAAAACAAAACAAAAAAAAAAGCGAATAGAAATTCTCTGTACTGTTTTCAGTACAGTAATCTTAAATCTAGTCAGTGCATCAGACACAGACACAGAGGTCAGTACCTACAGCAAGACTCCTTACTGGCCCAGTAATTTGGGGGGAGAACAATACCCCCTTTTCCCTGCCATATTTCTGAGCCAGAACACTGTCACAATGGGAAGTTCTGCACCAAAACAGATTTCCCCCACCGTACACATCTGAGCCCTTTATCGACAGCCAAAGCATTAACTACGATAATTAATGTTATCCTCAGTAATGGGGGCAATCTGGCTGGTCGAGGACTTCCAGAGCACAGGAACACTCAGGGAAAGTAAACCAGGTTATTCCTGGTTAACCTTACGCTACCCTTGGCAAAAGGGAGTTATATTTGGAGGCTGGGAAAGGACCTCTGTGGCGAACAAAGTAGATTACAAATGCAACACACTATCAGGTAACCCCATCGGATTGTTTTTGTACAGTCTGATTCGTGATCCTGCAATCAAGAACTAAATACTCTGCACTTATAGAAGCAGCAGAACCCCAACACTGCAGAGAGGAGATGCAACAAGCAGCGTGTGGAATGCTCTGGTGATGAGCGTCAGAACACCACACATACTTCTCTTTTTTCCAAATGATACATTAATGTTCTGAGGTGCAGTGAGAACCACTCTCTTTCCACCCAGTGCAGCATCAATTTGGGCTGGAATATCCCAGAATGTTTCAGTGTCCATAAACTGCAAAAAGTGTTAAAGGCATTGCTAGGATTCAGCTTTTCTCACTTTTTCTTAAATTGCTAAAAATGTAAGCACTCACCTCTATAGTGAAGTGTTCTCCTGTTGAACATGTTCTAAAATACTTGGATCTGGAAAAATAAGTGTACAGTTAGACTACAGAAGAGTCTTCGATACACAGCAGAAAGTAAATGAGCACGAGAAAGTAGATTTTAAAATATGTTAAATATAAAATAATGACAAAATCTTCGTGTATTGAACACATTGACTTATTAACCTGAGCCCTGCATCGCTACTACAGCAGAGAGGCAAAAGCATGTAAACATCTTCTGCAGAACTGGGGAAAAAACTAAAACCCTTGTGAGATTAAATCATTTGTCAGGATGCTGGACTTGACATTTTCAGACTATTAGCAAGTTCTGCAATCCCTTTAATACATTTTTCCTGGAAAAAACATTGTTCCAGGCAACTTCTGAAAATGCTGTTGCTCACCACGGCACTTAACTCTTTCCTGGCATCTTGCACCTCATCAGTGTTAAACAGTATGTATTATTTTAACAGCTTGGCACATCCAGAAGGCTGAGCCTCAGAGAAAAACATCCAATAAGAGGTCAAGGCAATACTTCTAAACTACAAAAAAAAAAGACCCCACACTCTAATTTTATACAGGGAATCAGTTTCTTCTTTGATTCTTTATTCCGAATTCTTCCTGATTTACTTTAATTCTTTTACAGAGGACAGTTAGCCCTGTCCTCTACAAAACCCAACACAGTATTAAGTTACCTGAATACATTTTTACCTAGCCAAGGAGGTTTGGCCCCCGTCCAGAAGAACATTCTAACGTAAACACCCTTCAGTACAACATCCATTTCATCGAACTGTTTCAAAAACCAGGGTTTCCAGTTGCAAGTGCTGACTGGTACAAGGAATAAACCCAGAGCCTCAGGGATTTCTATACTTGCACGAAAGATCTTTCAGCACTTGCAACCAACACCTACTTTGACAATAATAAAAGCAACACGCCAGCCAAAGCCTGGATTATTTTAACCATATCGTATTTCATCCCCATCTCATTTTTCCTTGGAAGCCAGTTTAGGGAATGTCTCCCCTGGCAACTTGTTGCACTACCCACTGGTTCCTTGTTGCACAACCTTTCCTGCCACTAAAGAACCGTTTCCAGAGGAGTCACTGCTGTGAAACCAGGGAGGAAAGGCCACCTGAATTCATGCACTACGTGGCAAGGATAATTGGGACATGTGGCATGAACACTTAGAGCAATTTCACTGCTACCCTTCTCTGTAATTTGGTGTGTAGGAGCCAATACCATTAAGAATCTCATTTAATAACACTGTCAAAGGAAATTGTTCCAGGACTATCTATGCTGTGAACAGACGTGTAATTCCAGTTTGCAGCACCAGGCTTCAGGTAAATTATTTCCAACTTCCCGAGCACTCGAGCTGCAGTCAGTTTAGTTGCAACAACTGAACAGTGAACTAAATGCAGTGCCAGCTCCCCAAGCGTAATCACAAACAGCCCAACAGCAATGCCACCTCTAGGAAGAGCTACTCTTTCAGCTGCTTGCTGAACAGGGACTCAGTCCCAGAAAACCTAATTCTGTGCCACAGTTTGAGCCCATAAATCCCAGAACTACGGAAGCTTGAGGTCATTAGGGACATGAACAGAAGACCCATCAGCTTCAGCCCTATACAAAACTTCAAGTGAAGTATCAGCAACCTATGACAGTGTTTACGCCTTTTAGTACTCTCCTTTAAGCTCTACTGTTCCATTATTTTCTAAGACTTGAGAATCCTTTTGGTTGGATAGCTCCTAGAGAAAACAACTCAGCTGACAGGTCACAGGACCTACAGAGACAGTCAGATTAACCTTCCAAGATCCGAAGCTATTAAAGAGACTAACTTTTCATATGTATACATCCTCCATCCATATATATATATATATATTAAGCACAATTCCAAGCAAAGACAACTTATAATCTTGCAGGATATTAAAACACTTATTAAAAACTCTATACTTAGTTGTTTAATTAGGAGTTTATTTCTTACAGGCAAATCTTGGAGCATCTAAAAATAATGAAGCTGGGGTGGGGGGAGGATCTGAGTGATTAAAATAATCATTAAGTTGATAAGCTACATTTTTACATTATGGTGTTCCAGAAATAGCCAAATGTGGACAATGTGGTGTCAATCTAAGTTGCAAACTTTATAATAAGACACATTTTACAGTTTTGGTTTTAATACAATTCCCTGCTCGGTAGAAGGAGAGTAACGTCAACACTCTGATACTGCTCTGTAAACTACCACCACCACCACCACACCCGGAAAACAAATCTGATCTGAAACACAGGCCAGCAGTTCTCTGTACGTTTTATATGCCTAAGACGTTCACTGCAGGTTGTGCAACACCTGAACAATTAGACAATACAACAGCAGGCAGTAAGATTTATTTTGCTGGTAGGGACAACCTGATATTGGACTATGACATGCAGGGATTGTCACTACCCTGCCGGGTAAAAGAAGGGTATTGGCCTGTGAGAGGAGACTCAGCAAAATAAACATGTGCAGGAAGAACCTTTCAAGTACTGCCTGGTGTTCTCAAAGCACAGCAAACTGATACTTCAGTGCCAGCTGTCAAGGCATTGGAGGTGTTCTCATCCCCTCTGGTGGAGTACTAAAAATACAAGCAGGTATCCTCTACATGCACTGCCCTGGTTTTTCACCCATGTCTCTGAGAAGCAGCTTGTCTGGAAGGCCTTTCAGAAGGTGAGACTCGCCCGCCAGAGCTGATGTGAAGTAAAGAGGCCACAAGCTTGCATCATGTAAAATACTCGGCATATCGATTTCTATCGTAATACATCAAAAATAAGTGATATGTAGGTATCCTACACTGGTCAGTATATGGGAAAACCCCAAGCACTTCCTGTTTGCACAGTGCTTTTCCATGAACTGGTTGTTGCAGAATGGAACAGGTTGTTACACGTTTCCAAGAGATAAGAATTCATCTGAACCATTCTGCTCCCGATTTATCCCAACAGCGTCTCAGCCTCTGACTCACAGAGAAGACGAGATCACATTGCAGAAAACCGGGTGTTTTTCCATCTTTCGCACAAGCACGGCCGCCTGCACAGGTTTTGGCAGCTGACCTGAAAAACCTCTCTAAGCATCTCCTGCCGGAAAAACAGCAGCGCTGGCAGGGCTAAGGAGCCGGTGACCCTGGAAGTGCATTAGCCCCGGCCGCACAAACCGCACGCAGCCCGGCGGGCTCCCGGCGGCTCCGTCCGCCCGGGATGCTGGGGCTCCCGAGGGGAACGGCCCAGGGGCACCGGGAGCACCCAGAGCCCGAATCCCCTGCCCACCCTGTCACCCCCTCCTGCCCCACGGGGAAGGCGGAGCCGGCGGCCCCGGCACCTCCCCGCCCCGGGGAGGGGATGGGGCAGCCGCGGCTGCTGCTCACCCTCCGCCGCGCTGGATCCGGCCGGGATCCCTCCGGAAGAACAGCCCGCAGCACCACTGCGCCCAGCAGTTCCCCATCGCATCCTGGTGGGAACAGCTCCTCCTCCCTCCCGGCGGGCTCAGGCCGCCCCGGCCGTCGGGAGGGGCGGCCGCGGACCCCCGGGAACAAAGGGCCGGCACAGCCTCATGGCTGCGCAGGGGCGGGCGATGCTCGCCCCGATCGCCGGCACCGCCCCTGGCACCGGCATCATCGGCGACATCAGCCCGCCCCTTGCCGGGACCGTCCCAGCCGGGCAAAATCCCGCCCCAAAAGTGGCTTCCCCCGTGGCCCTGGGAGGTGGGAGCATCTCGGGGTAGCCCGCGTTTAAAAGGAGGAAAATATTCCAGGGTTCCTGTGGTCAGGGTGAAAAAGCATCGCCAGTAATCGCGTTTTGAAGGAGAGGAATCCCGTTCAAGGTCCCTGTTATTATGAGGGGAAAAAAGGTGTCTCCCCAGTTATCAAGCCCGGACTGGGTCAGTGCCAACAGGCTGCCGGGCGTACCTGGAGCACAGGCACTGTGTGGTTTATCGAGATTCCTCACTCATTCTTTGGTCTCTCTGGCCTTTTAAACCACAACACCACACTGACGCGTGGAAGCACAGAATCACGGAATCACGGAATCACAGAATGGTTTGGGTTTGGAGGGACCTCAAAGCCCGTCTCATTCCAACCCCCTGCCCGTGGGCAAGGACACCTTCCACTATCCCAGACTGCTCCAAGCCCTGTCCAGCCTGGCCTTGGACACTTCCAGGGATGGGGCAGCCACAGCTTCTCTGGGCAGCCTGTGCCAGGGGCTCTCCACCCCCACACGGAGGATTTTTTTCCTAATCTCCAGTTTAATATGCAATCTACTCTCTTTCAGTTTGAATCCATCCCCCCTTGTCCATGGTAAGTTAATATGGTACAAATATGTGGTTTGTTCCTTTATTTTAGCAGATCCAAAGGTATCTCAGCAGTGGAAGAGTTAACTGGATTCCAAGTCAGCTCTCCATTAGCAGCACGGGACAGATGCCAGGACCCAGAGGAGCTACTCGCAGCAATAGTGATGAGCAGTGGAAGGTGGGAGGAATATAATAAATCACTGCCAACCACACTCCGATGTTTTTCTTTCCCTGGAAATGCGAGGTCAGCCTGGAAAGGTGCATTACTGTGATTGCATGTAGGGAGAGAGAATGAGGGTGAAGGAGACATAAAAGCAACCAGGAGTCAATTACAGAAGATGATGCATATCGATGTGACTCAGGAGGAATACAATGAAAGTTCCAGAAAATATTATTGGTATATATGATGCCTCATTACACCGTTTTCCAGTAAACTGACAGTTTGGCAAGGTCTATACTGCTCCTTTCCCAAAGCGGGATGTTGCAGTATTCCAGCCTGACAAGTGTTCATAAATTTCTTCAGAGAAATTGAACACCTTTTTCTCCACAGTACCCTCAGCTTTCAGTTAGAGGCCACCAAACTACCAAACTGAGGAGAGAATATCGGGAATATCTGCACGGAATGCCTTTGTTTCTGCAGTTCGTTCCTGGTGGCGTTTTCCTGCTTGTGTCCTGCCATGCCCCTCCTGCCCAGAACATGAGAAGTCAATGTTAGCAGAAGACCATCATGGGGTGCTACATCCATCACTGCATGGAAAGAACAAGGGGATGCTGGATTAAGAATATATTGGCTGAAGTCTCCCATCAGTAAACCCACACGGATGCTTCAGCTTTCCTTCCTCTTAAAGGAAGCAGGTTTGTGCGTGGTGTTGAGTTGCAAATAACATGTGCAGACACTGCCGAATTTTTAAGATAGACTGCACTGTAAGGGCAATGGCACAGACATCTAAAAACAAATTATTCTGCCTCTTTCACGGCTTATCCTTGGCAACACCAGCAGCCTCCCAACCGCACACGGAACAGCCACTACATGGATTCAGGCTGGGTTTTTAACATGTCACTCAGCCCACCGCACAAGAGACAAGGTTGCTTAGCCGTTTCCCGTTTACGTGCCCTAACGGCTTTAGGAAAGCAGCCTTTATAGCATTTTATTTTTTAAATATTTTATAGGGGCTTTTTACTCCGTGTCAGCCAAGCAGGCTTCCACGCGCCTTTCGCGACAGGCGGGGCGCCGCCGCGCTTTACGGCGGGCCGTTGCCCCGGTAACGACGCGTTGGGTCGGGAGCCGCCGCCGTCCGCGGTGCCTCCATCCCGGTCCCGTTCCTGCATCCCGGCCCGGTGCCTGCCGCAGGGCCCGGGCCCTCCCGCCGCGGCCATGGACAAGTACCAGGTGCTGGGGCTGGTGGGGGAAGGCAGCTACGGCGTGGTGACCAAATGCAGGAACAGGGAGAACGGGCAGATCGTGGCCGTCAAGAAGTTCCTGGAGAGCGACGACGACGCGGCGGTGAGGAAAATCGCCCTGAGGGAAATCAAACTGCTCAAGGTGAGGCCGGCGGGACCCCTTTCTAGCAGTTCTGTGCTTAAATTGTAATGGCTTCGTGTTGGAATCCGCGGCTCCTGCTGCAGCCGCTCGCTCGGTTTGTGTCGCGGCGCAGCGGCTCGTCGGCCCCTGGCCAGCGCTTGCCAAGTGCCGCTGGCACAAAATCCCAGCCGGGAGACACTCGGTGGGGCCCTGCTTGAATTTCCATGGGCGGCCAAGCCGTGCTGGATTAACTGAGCTTTTCTGTGCTGCAGCCTCGCGGAGCTGCTTTTCCCTCTGCCTGAGTGCTGTGCGGGATTCACCTGGTGAATCCCGGATGGGAAAAGCCTGTTGGTGTGCCCAGCGTTCCGCAGGGAATGGTGAGAGGTCTCTGTTGACTCCTGGTGGTAGCTGTCCCTAATTCCTGTCCTCTGCTGCTGTGGATTTGCTGAAAGTAGAAGAAACGCTGACCTTTTAAAGCCTGCAGGTGAATGGTGACCTGGGTGTGTGACACTGAACGGACTGGGGGGTGCTGGTGTCACTTGAGATGGAAAAAAGCTTCTAGGAAAGTTTTCCTTTATTTTCTTTTATTCGTGGCACCTTCCTGGCAGACAAGAGGCTGCAGGAGGACTCCTATCAGGTTCCCTGAACCATGTGTAGCCCCCAGGTGGGAGCCAGCTGGCACTGTGTCCTTTGCTGTTGGAGAGTGGGATTTGCCTGGTGTCAGTATTGTGGTGAAAGGGGGAAGGGCGAGGGGGAATGGATTCAAACAGGAAGAGAGTAGGTTTTGATTGGATCTTAGAAAAAGTGATTCCCTGTGAGGGTGGTGAGGCACTGGCAGGAGTTGTCCAGAGGAGCTTCCCTTGTCCCACAGGAACGCTCGTCCTTGTGCACGGGCACACGAGGGATATTAAACATTGGGACACGGGTGATGTGTCTGGTGGAAAAAAGAAGGAAAATCTCGTTACACTCGGAGCGCATCCAGGCTATTCCTGTGATGTGGGGTGTTCCAGAGGTGGGAATACTGGCAAACCTGTGTCCTGTCCTCTTAGGAAGAGACAAGTGTCTCTTCCTAACTCTGCCAGCTCACAGTTCCTGTGCACTGAAGGGAAAAAAAAAAAGTGATATTTGCCATTACTGCAAGAGCTACAGAGTTAGAGTTAATAGAAAGGTATGTGCTGGAGCTTGAGACACAGCCAGCAGCTCCAAGCATTATCCCTTCAAACCCTTTTAAAGTGGATCTGTGTGAGCCTGGATTGCACCTGCTCCATTGGCCAGGCTCACCGAGTTACTGAGTTACTGAGTGCCACCCAGGTGTGCTGGGAATTAACTGGTTTTCCTGGGTGAATGGAATCTTAACAAGGAGAACATTTCCACACACAGCTGAGGAAGGGTGGCCTCTCACAGGGGAAATAAATACCTGGAGATTTAGTCTCTTTGTAGTTCCTTCCCTTGTTTCTTCTGAATCTTTGCTTTTAATTTATTTTATCTCTCGAGCGTGGGCAGAAATTTAATTGTGACTGAAAACCGCAAAACCTCTTCAGGTCTCTTGTGTTGGGAATAAATCATTCTTGGGAAAAGAGCTTTTTCTCTTATTGATTATCCTTTAAAAATTCTTCTCTTGTCAGACCTTCTAAGAAGTCTGGGCAGACACAGATGCAGGTTGGCTGGCACCGCCTCTGCACTGGCAGAGTTTCCCCTACAATTCCCTGTGCTTTGTAGTCCTTTTGCATCTCCCTGGGTCACATCCCTGGGCTCTGGTGCTGCCTCCGGGCAGCCTCTGGCGATGTTTCCCTGCCAGGCTCCAGCTAATAATAAATAACTGTGCTCTGTAGCATGGCCTTTTGTGTTGGTGTGTGATTAATGTGTAACGAATTGGAGGTGGATTCTTGTCTGCTGGGAACGTGATGACAAAATAACTAGAAAACACAGCTGCTTTTTCTTCTTCTTTTTCTTCAAGTTGCATTTTTTGGTACTGTCCCAGCTGGGCTGCAGTTTAAAAAATTACCTGCAAATTTTTTTTTTTTTTACTTTCCCTTCATAATTTTCCCTAAGTAAATGTTTTCCCTCACTAAACATTCCCTGTTTTATGACAGCAACTCAGGCACGAGAATCTGGTGAACCTGCTGGATGTGTGTAAAAGGAAGAAGCGGTGGTACCTGGTGTTTGAATTTGTGGATCACACGGTGCTCGATGACCTCGAGGCCTCTCCCAGTGGACTGGACTACGACAGGGTTCGGAAGTACTTATTTCAGATTATGAGAGGAATTGCCTTTTGTCACAGCCATAATGTAAGTATGTGCAAGAAATCAGCTCTGCACCTAAAATTAATGGATACATATTAGAATAGAAGCATGTATTTTTGTATTTATATATATTTGAACTGGGAGAAATAGAGCTTTGTCTGAAAAGGAAAAAAGATACATAAAATAAACGTGTCTGAAATTAGAGGTTCTGTGTTTGCCTGTAATCTTCTACCCGAATATGAGAAGGCTACACTTTTTGCTGAGCCAGTCAGTTTGCTATGTACAAACAGGGAATTTGCCCTGCCTTGCTTTTCTCTGTGCAGATAATCCATCGGGATATTAAGCCAGAGAACATACTGGTTTCCCAGTCGGGAGTTGTGAAACTGTGTGACTTTGGATTTGCCCGGCCCTTGGCAACTTCTGGGGAAGTTTACACGGACTACGTGGCGACCCGCTGGTACAGAGCCCCGGAGCTGCTGGTGGGGGATAGCAAGTATGGCAGGTGAGTCCGGCCTGCCAGGCTGGGCAGGGCTGTGGGGAGCGTGGAGGGGGTGCTCCATCTGCTGGCTCAGCCTTTGGATCCAATGAAGCTGTGCTGAGCTGGGCTGGTGGTGGTTTTTCTCCCCAGGCCTGTGGACGTGTGGGCTATTGGCTCCCTGGTAACAGAAATGCTTACAGGAGAGCCCCTTTTCCCTGGAGACTCAGACATTGACCAGCTCTTCCATATCACCAAGTGCCTGGGTAAGAAGAGCCCCTCGGGCTCCTTGTGCTTGCTCGGGAATGAAGGGCTCAGATTTGTTTTGATGGGTGGGAAGATAACAACCCAGACTGTAGCCCTGACTGCAGTGCTGACACAGCATTTCAGCCTCTCAAATGCTTCACCGTCCTGTATTTTTCCATGTGGTTGCTTTGTTTGCGTGATTCCAGGTAACTTAATTCCAAGACAACAGGAGTTATTCTATAAAAACCCTCTCTTTGCTGGCATGAAGTTGCCTGAGGTGAAGGAGCTCGAATCCCTGGAGAAACGCTATCCCAAGCTCCCTCCTGCAGCGCTGGATTTAGCCAAGGTAATGAACTGATTATGTCCTGTGAATGTTTGTGTTTCCCTGTCCTTCACCCCGTGCAGCTGAGTACGGGGCTGTTAAAGTGCCTTTCTCTCAGCTCCCCATGCAGTGAGCAACCGCTTGGGTTGGCAGCTCGGTGAGGGCTGTGAGGGTACCACAGCTCCAGTCCAGGGTGATGGGGGCACTCAGCCAGTCACCTGCAGGGCCGGAGCGGTCACTGCATGTCCTGCAGGGATCTTTCACTCAGACATGCCAAAGCCTTTGTTTAATTCCTGGCGTGTTTACCTCCTCCTGTTCACGTTGGTTTGTCAGGAGTGCTTGCAGATTGACCCAGACAAGAGACCGTCCTGCGCCGAACTCCTGCAGGGCGATTTCTTCAACAAGGACGGCTTTGCTGAAAGGTAAAAGCTCCTTTCCTGCTCACTGCAGGCTCAGGTTAGAAGGGAGTGAAGCAGTTGTGCTTGGAGATTGCACTGGGTTGGCAAAGCTGACAGCTGCTGAGCGTCTCGGGTTTGTTTTGGCTTGACCTTCCGGGAAACAGGAGAACAGTTGGGAGGGAACACGTTGCAGTGGCACGTTTACCTTGTTGTGACATTAATTCATCAGTGTCACACCATATTGGGTAGTACAGTCTTACACTGTATTCACTCTCTGCATCTGCACCAAACTGGGATGCAAACGCCTTTATTGCTGTATGGTGAAAAATGTTTGCTGGATTTTATTTAGTTGAATGTATACATTACATGTGGCTTCTCATTAGTTAAAAGGCACAGTTTGTTTGATACTTAAAAGGCTATAGGAGCCTGGACTTAACAGCTGATGATGATATTAAGATAAACAGAAGCCCTTTCTTTTTTTTTTGCGTTTTTCCTTATATGGAATGTAGATTTACTCAGGAGCTTAAACAAAAGATCCAGAAAGATGCCAGAGACCATCAGTTACAAAAAAAATCCAAAATCACCAAAAGGGACAAAGATGATGCTTTAGAAGAAAGAAAAATGATCAGTGTCCAGGTTGGTCCATCTGTGTTTTCCAAACCTGTATTGGGTTTTTTTTTAACTCATGTTGTAAAATCGTTGTTTTTAAAATGGGTGCAGCAGTTGAAATTCCTAGGAAATAGCTCGGGAGTGTGCAGGTGGCTCTTTGGCCAGTCCCTTGCAGGGGAACTACACAGCAGTGCAGTTCCTGGCAAGACAGAGCTGAAGGGGGAATCACTTGGGAAGCATAAGTCATGCTGTATCATGGAAACGTGCTTTATACTGCTGTTTACCTGTTTTAAAGCACTGTCTCCAAAATTAAAAATCTGCCTTTCAACTGAGTACCAAGGACGCTTCAGAGTGACTTTGAGGTGACATTGGGATGAGTTTTTATTTAATTTCTTCGGAAGAGACAAAAGATACAGCTGTTTTTCCTCCATCGTTTCTGATTCCAGTCTCACATGACTTATTTACAGAGAGCGCTGGAACCCTGACAGGTTTTCTCCCGTTTGATGGAAAGCAGAGGTTTTCTAACAAAACCCATTCCACCTCCATTAGATTCTTGCAGAATCGTGCACGTTTAGGCTTCTGACATTTTTTTCCCTGCATGCACTGCCGTAAACTGCTTTTTAAACATGACTGTAAGGAAAGATGATGTTTATCTTCCCCAACAGGATTTCAGCATGGGCCCAAGGAGCAAAGATGGAAAGCTGATAAAGACCAAGCCCTCTAAAGCTGATGCAGAGAAAGCAGATCAATCCTCAAAGCTGGGCTTCCTCTACGACAGCGCAATCAACCCGTTTAAATTCAGCCCTCAGACCAACCTGAAAGACTCCAGCAGCAGCTTGGACTATGCCAAGAACTCAGGCACAGTTATCCCTCCCATCAACCAGAACTTCTCTCCTACGTTTGGGATGGCTTCTGTGCCTGGAAGCCTGAATTACAGGTATGGGAGCAGAGCCAGCAGAGCTTGCATCCATCATTCCTGTGATGTCCTGGGAGGTGCAGGGTGATGATGTGGGAACGTGAGACGTGGGGTTTGGTATACCTTGCATTTGTTGCTTTATATTCGCTGTGTTACCCCAGCTAATACCAACCTTGGGGCATTTTTGATTACAGACTTGATGAAAAGAGTAAAAAATACTTGAACCCGTTGCTAAAGGCACGGAAGCCTTCTCCAGTGGGCCGCTGCAGTGTCAGCTTGACACCGGTGAGTTGTCAGTCTGTCCCCCTCGGCCAAGCAAAACTAAATTCAATTATGTGTCGTATTCTCAAGAACTCCATCTGATCCATCTTTCACCGTAACTCCCCACTAGAAATGCTGGTTTCGTTACCCCTTTTTTCCTCCAGATTTTTTGTTCATTATCCCTTGCTAATAGTTCTTACGTAAAATATATTTTATGTCAGAAAACAGTTTTAAATGAGGGGAGCAGTCCAGCACAGGATACTGGGAGATAGGGAATATATCCATGGCCTCCTGCCTGGCCAGGAAAGACAGACCATGTGTGCTGTGCTACTGAAGCAGAACTGAGGGTTTGGATTTAATGTGGCCAGGGCCTTACTTAGTCATGTCATAAATGCATTAAAAATTGATAAGGAAAACAAGTGAAATGGAAAGTCTTCCTCTGCTCTCACTGCCTAGGCACAATTCTTACCGCGCCAGCCAGGAACATTTGCCTTTTTCCAGATAACTAATCCCAGCCATTCTCCAAGTGCTTTTATTTTATCTCTCGGAAAGCAGCCTAACTTAAGAGGATTGTTTTTATTTTGCTGTTGCTTTTCCATTGTTTATATATAAATAACACTTGAGCAGGTTGAATTCCTTCACACACATCAGAGTCTTTTGTCTCACTCTTGTACAAATTCCAGCTGCATCAGAACATTGCTGTGTTACTGGTTTTTTTAAGCTTGAAAATAACTTTATTTTTTTCTATATTTTCATGAGCTGGTCCTTATGCCCTTGATTACAGGTTACTAATGAAAAATCCATCCTTCAGGCAAGTAAGAAAAAATGGGAATTCCCCAAGACAGACGTGCGTTTGCCAGAACTAAATCATCTCCCCGAGCTGAGAGGAGCGGAAGGTAGGAACTTTGATGTCCTCTAAATAAAACCTGGGTACCAAGCAAGTGTCAGGAAGCAGTGTGTCAGCTCTCGCTCCCTTAACATGGCATGCCTTGGTTTTGTTTTGCAGCTCGGCATCCCAGATTTCTGAAAAAGGAAAATAGAATGTTTGCAGAGTCCCGAGTCCCCTCCCTCGCTGCTATCGACCTTCATAACTCAAGTCTGGCTTCACAGCAGGTATCAAGGCAATAAAGTGGTTTGTGCTGCTCTGTATTTGTTTGGTTTGTGACTTTCTCAACAGCGTGGCCCACAGAATTCCATTTTGGCTCCTAAAGGAGCAGAATTTGCCTTGGGATCGTAAGTCTTACACTGGGGGAGCATTTTTGAAGCCTGATTTGACCAAAGAACAGATTTGTTTTAAGTTAGGTGTTGGCATTGCATATGTCTTTAGAACGCTGTTTCTGACTGTCCTCTCTGTTTATGCTACACTTGGAAATTGATCCTGTCTCTTTCTTTCCCAATTTACAGCTGTCAGGGACCTTGATGCCGGATGCATCAGAAGCCAACTTCCCCAGGGTCGAGCACTAGCCCTGGGGAGATGGTCACACCTGCCTGTAAAAGGTGGGCTTTCATTTCTGCTGTGTAGCCTGCTGGTGGCTTCCAAATGGATGGTTTTGTGAACACTTACCTAGGGATGGGAAGTGCAATAGGAAAACTCTTTTATACTTTACATCCTCGGTCAGGGCATGCAGCTGTGACAGACCTCTTACTGAGGGCTTGCTGTGCCTGGTAAATCATTTTCCTGAGCTGAGGTGCTGGGCATTGGGGTTGGAAATGAAGCAGTTGACGAACTTGGAGGGTTGAGCAAGATGGTAGAACAACAAAAAAAGGTGAAGCTGGCTGCCTGCATGTGAGGAGGGGAAGAAACAGCTCAAGTTTTCTGATCTGTGAAGCACAGACGTGTAGGTGCACAGCTTCAGCGAGGTAAGGATGTGTAACTAATCAAAATAAAGGAAGCCTTTCACCAGGGAGCACCTCTGTGTTTTGTTAGTCTGTCTGGAGCATCATTCTCCTTTTCTCCTCTTGATGCAGGTGACTGAACAGTGGGAGCAATCCATCTGAGTTTCCAGGGGCTAAAGCTGCCAGGTCTCTGCAGGGGAGAGGAGGATCCCTTACTTCTGTTGGTGCAGCAGACTGCCACGGAAGTGGCTTGGGTCCACGCCGAGGAAGGAGCTCGCACTGCCATTGCTGCTGGATTTCTTGCATGCAAAAAGCCCCTGGAATGTTGACTTTCTGGCTTAGGGCCAGGTCTTGTCTGAGAAGAGTAGTGGTTATTGGTGTGTGACAAGGGCAGGAGCTGGTTTGGAGGACTCTGAAGGAAGCTGGGCTTTCTTTTGTCCAGATGCTGCTCTCGTGAGGGGTTTCTTTTTCAATGAATAGTGACGAAAGCAGTTGTCAAAATTCTCATATTTTGGTGGGCTGCCTGATTTGGATTGAAAAGCACCTTTGCCTTGACAGTGAAGAAAATGTTTGTGCAAGAAATACAATGTTTAAATGTGCAAATCTGCAGCTGTTCCTTTGAAACCCATGCTAATGCACTTGTCACTTTGTTTTAGGTTCCTTTTCCCTTCACATTTTTGATCCCATGTTTGGACAGTTGTCTTTGGGGTATTTACCTGGGTCTGTTCTCTGGCTGTTCTTAATGGTGAAGGAAGGAATACCCCTGTGGAATGCTGAGCTGTGACGCAGGTGACACGTGGAATGGCTCGGTAACTCAAGTCATCATTCCTTTAGGTCCCTTAGAAGAATGGGACAGTAAAACTTGACTGTTTGGAAACAATTTTTGCTTATTTGCCCTCAGTTTGTCTGTGGTCTGTTTTGTGCTGTCTCTGCATTGCTCACAACTCTGTTTTCCATCACCTGTCACAACTCCCATGGTGTCATTAACTTTGGAACTTATTTTTCCACAAAATACAGCCTGTCCCATCGATGGATCACGACAGAATATGGTCTGAACTTACTGTATTTAGGGATTTGTCTCTATGCTGTGTCTAGGCATGTACATTTCATTTGTAAATAAAAAGATCTTCCAGTTCCAGGCCTGATTGTCCCCATAGTGGATGCTCCCACTTGGCCACAGCAGTCACTCGGGTAGCCATGGGCAAATGCAGGGGGGAAAAGAAGGTTTGGGGAGGGAAGAGTGGAGGTTTTTTGGGGAAAGTTGGGTGTGGGGGGGAGAGAAAGAAAGAAGGGTTTAAGGGGAAGGTTTTGCATGGGGAAGAGAGCGGCCGGCAGGTCCAGGGAGGTGATGCTCTGCTTGGCCCCGGCGAGGCCACATCTGGAGTGCTGTGTTCAGTTCTGGGCTCCACAGGTCAAGCAAGACGAGCTACTGGAGAGGATGCAGCAGAGGCCAAAGATGACGAGGGGTCTGGAGCATCTCTCTCAGGAGGGGAGACGGTGGGAGCTGGGCCTGCTCAGTCTAGAGAGAAGACAGCAGGAATCTCACCAATCCATACAAGTATCTCCAAGGTGGGTGTCAAGAGGGTGATGGCAGATTTTTGGTGTGCCCAGCAACAGGATGAGGAGAAATGGCCAGAAGATACAACGCAAGGAGTTCCACCTCAACATGAAGAAGAATCACAGAATGTGCTGAGTTGGAAGGGACCCACAAGGATCATGGAGTTCAATTCCTGGCCCTGTGCAGGACACCCCATTAATCCCACCTTGTGCCTGAGAGCTTTGTCCAAACACTCCTTGAGCTCTGTCAGGATTGCTGCTGTGACCACTGCCCTGTTCAGTGCCCGACCACCCTCTGGGTGAAGAACTTGTCCTAATGTCCAACCTAACCCTCCCTGGCACAGCTCCAGCCGTTCCCTCGGGTCCTGTCACCAGAGAGCTGAGACCGCTGCTGCCCCTCCACTTCCCCTCGGGAGGAAGTTGTGTACAGTGATAAGGTCTCCCCTCTGTCTCCTCCAGAACTTCTTTCCGTGGAGGGTGGCAGAGCACCGGCACAGGCTCCCCAAGGCAGTGGTCACAGCACCAAGCCTGACAGCGCTCCAGAGGCATTTGGACGAGGCTCTCCAGCACCTAGTGGGATTGGTGGGATGTCCTGTGCACAGCTCGATGATCCTTCACGGGTCCCTTCCAACTCGATTCTGTGAGTCGTCGTGGAGTCTCCCTGTGCGCAGACATTCCCAGCCCCACCTGGACGCGGTCCTGTATCAGCTGCTCTGGGTGACCCTGCCCTGGCCGGGAGGTTGGACTGGGCGATCTGCAGTGCTCCCCTCCAGCCCGAACTAGGACTCAGTGAGAAGGGGAACACGAAGGTTCAAGGCGGGGGAGAGGAAGCTATTTTGAAAACTCCGAGTGCTCCGGAACCGGCTGTGAGGAAGCGGAAGCGGGGGAGCGGCGCCAGGCGGCGGCGGCGGCGGCGGCCATGGCCATGGCGGGGGGAGCGGAGGGATGCGAGCCGGGATGCGAGCCGGGATGCGAGCACTACCGCCGGGGCTGCCGGCTGCGGGTGGGTGAGCGGGGGGCGGCCATGCCGTGGCAGGGCTGGTCGCCGATCCGTGCCCCGATCCGTGCCGTGTCCTTCCGTTCCCAGGCGCCGTGCTGCGGGAAGCTGTACCCGTGCCGCCTGTGCCACGACGGCGCCGAGGAGCACCAGCTGGACCGGTTCCGGGTGTCCGAGGTGCAGTGCATCCGCTGCCGCCTCTTGCAGAAGGTGGGTCCGGGGAGCGGCGGCGCGCAGGTCACAGGGTCACAGGAGGGGTCAGGTTGGGAGGGACCGCGCTGGCTCATCCCGTGCCACCTCCCTGCTCCGGCGGGATTATCGGGGTTACGGCATGATGTTGTGTCAGGGGAGGTTTAGGTTGGGTAGTAGGAAAAGGTTCTTCACCCAGAGGGTGGTGAGGCGCTGGAACAGGCTCCCCGGGGGAAGTGGTCACGGCCCCAGTCTTGACAGAGGGCGAGAGAAGTATTTGGACAGTGCTGTCAGGCACCTGGTGGGATGCTGGAGCTGTCCTGTGCAGGGCTAAGCGTTGGACATGATGAACCTTTTGGGTCCCTTTCCAACTCAGGATATTCTGTGATCACAGAGCATATGGCACAGGGTTGTGTCCTGGCGGTTCTGGAATATCTCCAGTCAGGGAGACTCCACAGCCTCTCTGGGCAGCCTGTTCCAGAGCACAGGAAGGAAGCTTTTCCTCCTGTTCAGGTGGAACTGCCTGTGCATCAGCTTCTGCCCACTGCCTCTTGGTCTTTTACTGGGCACCACCAAGCAGAGGCTGGTTCCATCCTCTTGGCACGTTCCGCATCCCTCCAGACGCTGATTAGATCCCCTCAGCCGTCCCTTACCAAGGCTGAACAGGCCCAGCTCCCTCAGCCTGTCCTTATATGAGAGGTGCTCCAGTCTGTTGCTAACTTGGTAGCCCTCAGGCCTTGCTGCAGGAGCTCCTTGCACCTCTTGGAGCCCGGAACCGGACGCAGGGCTCAGGATGTTCCTGTCCCCTCAGGCCCAGCAGCGCTGTGAGGGCTGTGACAGCCTCTTTGGGGAGTACTACTGCGACATCTGCCACCTGTTTGACCGTGACAAGAAGCAGTACCACTGCGAGGAGTGCGGCATCTGCAGGTGCGCGCGGGTGGCGGGCCCGGCTCCGCGGGGACCGGCCCTGCCCTGACACCTCTCTCCACAGGATTGGCCCCAAGGAGGATTTCTTCCACTGCTCCAAGTGCAATTTGTGCCTGAGCCTGAGTCTGCGAGGAAAGCACAAGGTGAGGATACACCGCTGACCTCCATATCTTAAAAAATAACACCTTGAACATGAAGCTGGATGTGCATCAGCCCCATCTGAGGCCACAGGAACAGGGAGAGCAGTGGCTTTTGCTTCTCCAAATTCACCTAACAGCAACACAGAGGCCACTAATTGAAGACATAAGAAATTTTACATATTGGAACTTTACAATTTAGAAAAACACGGATAACTATACAGCAGGATAACGTTTTTCTTCTCTTTGTCCGTTTGCAAAGTGTATTGAAAATGTCTCCAGGCAGGACTGTCCTATATGTTTGGAGGTGAGCAGCTTCTTTTCATCTCCTGGATTACTGTGTGGCCCTATTTTTGACTGTGTCTGGATTAATTTTCTTCCTTTTGTCTGATATTTGCCTCCCAACAGGATATTCACACGTCTCGTGTTGGAGCCCATGTTCTGCCATGTGGTCACCTTCTTCACAGGTAAAGCAGACACCTGAGAAAGGGGAATATCTGCTGCCTTCTGTGGGGTGTTTATTCAGCAGCATTTAGTCTGTATCAGCTGCTTACAGCTGATTTCTGAGGCACCCACATTGTGGGTAGAGCCTGTTTCACCAGGAAATGTTTTCCTTAGGGTGGTTGTCTTCCTTCTCAGTCAGTTTTGACAGTGTGAAGCTCTCCTCTCACTTGACCTAGGGGTGCTTTTAATTTCTGCCTTGGGGATACCTATGTGTCTTCTCCCTTTGTGCAGTCCAGGTGTGTTACCTGCCAGTAACTCCATTCCTCTTACTGACCTGTGTTTCCTTTTCAGAACATGTTACGACGAAATGCTGAAGGAGTAAGTATTTCCAAACATCTTTCCTCCTGATACTATCCTAGTCCAAACATACTGCTCCAAGAGGTAAAGGTCGTGATGCCAATTCTGTACCAACTAGCTTAAAGCCAGCTCCTAAAGGGATAAAGGGCATTTAATTTCCAGTTCTGCTTGCAAGAACTTGCTGTTTCATGGTGTTTGTTTGAAACTTGTCCCTACGAATGGACTTGTTTCATGGCCTCACTCCTGTTTCTGATTCAGGCTTTTTTCCCCCTTCCTGCCAGAGGCTACAGGTGTCCTTTGTGCATGCACTCGGCGTTGGACATGACCAGGTACTGGCGCCAGCTGGACAACGAGGTGGCGCAGACTCCCATGCCCACGGAGTACCAGAACATGATGGTGGAGGTAAGAAGACAGCTTTGCACCCTTGCCTGGTTTTTGTGGAGCTGTGCCTCGGAGCTACTGGCAGTAGAGGGCACTAGGGACGTGTGCTGGATCAGAAGTCAGCCCGAGGGGTGGGGAATGATGAGGAAAAGTCACGTGTAGGCTTACGGTCTTCATCATTGCTGTTTATATACACACACTGCTGGTGCTGCAGCCTCTCCCTCCCTTCCCTGTGCGCGTGCAGATCCTTTGCAACGACTGCAATGCCCGCTCCACGGTGCAGTTCCACCTCCTGGGCATGAAGTGCCAGAACTGTGAGTCGTACAACACGGCGCAGGACGGGCGGTGCCGGCTGACCTTGGAGGAGCAGTGACCGGGGTACGCGCGGCGTTCGGCCGGACGGGGAACGCTCTGCCGTGGGAGAGACTGTTCTACAAACAAAGCAACTCTTGTCAGTAAAAATTGCAGTATTCCAAGTTCAAGGAGTCCTTCACTGCGTCGGGGAGGAGGGAGCTTAGAGGAGCAGCACGAGGAGACGTGATGAGCAGCTGACGCAGCAGCAGGAGGAGTTTTGGGGCAGCTGAAGGGGAAGTGGAGGTGCAGCTCTTGCCGGGGAAAACGGGTCACTTTGAGAAGCCTTTTCGGCTAGCGCCGACGTGCCCAGGGTTGTGTGCGAGGACGGGGTGTTCCCTGGGAATGACGCGTGCGCTCCAGGGCCCCGGAGCCAGCGCTGCGGGCGCTGCGCAGGGGCGGTGGGCAGGAGCGGCATCCTTCGGCTCCCTTCATGCCTTGTCACCTGTGTGTGCAGAATTCCCTCGAAACAAGGGAATTTCCCTGCCTGCTGGGGTGAACAGCTGGAAGATCGAGCTGCAAAGCCCCCCTTTTTCCCCTGGACACCCATCCTGACTTGTTGCCGTCCCTTCACTCAGATTCCTTTGCCAGCTGCAGTCACTTTTTTCCCCATTTCTTCCTCGTTTTGCTTTATTCCCCGGCAAAGGCCGAGGTGTTGTAGGGTTTTAGACACGTACATAGCTCGATTTTGCTGGATAAGTACACCTAAAGTGAAGCACGTACTTCACATCAGGTTGAGCCCGAGATGTTCACTGAAATGACAGCAGTCCAGAGGCACTCCAGTAGTGCAGCGACCAATTTTCTGTGTTTTTGGCATTAGTTAATGGTAAAACTTCACTGGGGGGCGAGAAGGGGGAGGCGAACGACTGCCTTTTAGAAGAGGTGAAAGCCCCAACCCCACCCTTCTTGGTGTAACATCCTGCCTGAGGTGTTTTGCAGTCTTAAATATTGCAGAGAGTTCTTGATTTCTGTGAATTTCACATGCAAATACTTTACAGTAATAAGATACAAAAAAAGATCAGTTACTCTTCAGGTTACAATTACTCTTTTTTGACTTGTTCTATTGTAAAACAAGCTCTTCTTAATCCAACCGTTTCTGTATGGAATATTTAGGATTTGGATGATAGCTATTGTAGCTTGCCTTGACTGGGGAATCTTTTTCTGGAGCACTTTTCTCACTGCTATAAATAAATGTAAAATAATGTCTCTGTTGAAATAAACAAATGACACTGTGAGTGATGTGCTCTTCTTTCACACGCGTACTCCCTGGAAATTCCCAGCTGAGTTTAAACCATGATTCAGTGCTGAAAAATGGTTGGATGTGGGGAGGTGTGAGGCCTGAGACACTGGTAGGAAAATAAGTGCTTTACTTTTTGCGAGCTCCTGTGTTTTCGTATTTTTGTTTTGTGGTGCAAGCAAGACTCCCTGCTGGTTTAGTTAGCACCTGGTGGCTCCAGCACCTTCCCTGGATGGAGACCTGCTCCCAGGTAAGCGTGGCAGTGCCAGTGGGGCTCCCATCAGCCTGCAGGAGTTGTCATCCCAGAAAACTCTGTGGCCAAGTAGCCTTGGAGTGTGTTGCTCATGGTAAAACCATGCTGGTCAAGTCCGCGACCAAGCAGGTTTGCTGTTAAATGGGAAGATAATTTTATTCCAGCTGGAAATAATCCTGTTTGGGTTCCACCCAAAAGAGGAGGCTGAAAGAAAACCCTTGGTTGAGCTGAGCTTTGGAAGAGCAGTTCCTGCTGAACTTCGGTATTGAGAAGGAAAATGATTCATGGCATGGGATCCAGGTGATTTTGACCTTTTGCTCTCCTGTTTTTGGTGTTTGCCTCTGGAAAGTGCACGAGGGAATGTGAATGCTGAGGGAATGCTGAACCGCTGCTTGGTGTGTTTATCTTGGCACCAAGCCCTTAACTCCCTTTGCCGAGAAATAAATTGCACAGCAGGAAAAGGAATGCCATTTTCAGGGGATAAAGGACAATGGAGGGGGTAAAGATGGGCGAGGAGCTGCTTGATGGGATGGGAGGTGTTGCACGGAGCTTTGCTGCCCTGTCCGTGGAGATGCAGCTGATGGGAGTGGGAAGGATGCTCGGATCAGGGCACTGAGATGATCCTGGGATGGAAGCAGCAGCTGCCTTGGCCAGAGCTTGCCTGCCGGCTACGGGAGCTGTTGGGAAGCTCCCGCACTCCTTGCCACCTGGAATCCAGGCTTGCTCACCCTTCTGGGCCAGAATCGGGAGCAGATGGGATTATTGCTGCCTTGTGGGAAAAATGTGGAGTTCCAGCAGGCGCAGGGACTGCAGCCACACACAAGGTCACGGAGCTATTAATAAAGCCAGGGGCTGCCGGAGTATGCGGAACTCAGGAGAGGGACTCGGGAGGGCAGCAAGCGGAACAATGCAGGACTAGGGGGCTCGGCTGAGCCCTCCATCCCATGGGAAGCTCCATCCCATGGGGGCAGGACCATGGCTCAGGAGCTGGGGGGAATGGGGATCCCCAGTTTTGGGCTGGTTTGATGCCTCTGGTGTGGTTTTGGCTTGCTCCACTAAGGTCATTTGGGATGGAAGTGTTCCACGTTAAACCTCCGGTTCAGCCGCCCCCTCCTATGGCTTTCCCAGCTCTGGGGCTGATGTCTCGCCCCTGCTCGGCCGCAGAGAATCCATCTGTTTTTAAATTTCCGACTGGAAGGAACGCAGTGAGGGAGAGGCTCCTTGTGTTGTGCTATTTATACCTCAGAGGGGCAGCCGAGCATCTGTCTCTGCAGATCCAAGCTCAGCCCAGGGGTGTGCCGGGACCTCCGCACTGGAAACGGGGTGGTTTCCTTGGATTTGCTCCTTCACGGTCCCAGCTGGAGTTGGGTCCTGACACCTGAACCCATTCCTGTGCCTAAGAAGCAGCCAGGAGGCTGCAACCAGGAGTATCTCTGCTACTCCTTGCTATGCACTCCGGTAACTCCACCAGGAGCCTGAGGAGATGACGCTTGGAAAGACGCAGATGATATATGGGAAATTCACAAATGAGCCAAACGAGAGCATAATTAGGGAGGCCAGAGGGAGTCTGGATGCGGTGATAAAGCAGCCGGCGGCTCTGCGGCGAGGGCAAGGCGGGAGACTGGGAGCGGGATCGCGTCATCCCCGGCGCCGCTGCCCGCGGGGTCGGGGAATGGGATGTTCCACGTGGAGCTATGCGAACTATTTTATTTCTATATAAATAAAATATCTGTGAGATGAAACGGAGCCAAAGGAGGGTGGGGGGGGAGGTGAAGGAGCTGGGAGGAGGTGGAATTGAGCCAGAGTTGGGGGAGCCTTTGGGAAAAATGGGAATTTGCTGTTTTTGCAAAGAAAACAAGCTGGTAGCAGGGTTAACGCCATTGTTTTTTAAAAGAGAAGGAAAAAAGGCCTTTTTTATGGCGTGTCCTGGTTGCTTTCCCCCCTTTTTCCCTGCTATACTTGTAGGGGAGAGAAACCCCTCGATAAGCCAGAGGGTCTGAGGTGGGAATGTGAGAGGGGTGTTTGAAGCCGTTGCCTGGAACACAGGCATCATCCGTCTGAGGGCATTACCCCCCAAAGTGAAGTGCTTTTTCCACTTGGCAAACGCATCTGTTATTCCCTGGGCTGCCCTGTGCCTTGGCTCGTGCTGGCAAACAGTCCTGCAGATGTAAACACATTATCCATGTCCATATCATCCATGTCACAGGGCAGCTGCACTGGGAATAAAGGCATTGGGGATGGTGTCTGATCCCAGGGAAGCAAGGAATCTGTTTTCACCCTGAGATATCCCCAAAAATGTGTACAGCTTCTTCCTTGCATTGTAGGCAAGAGAGAGTCAGTCATTTTGAGCATCCAGGCACAGGGTTGAGCAGGAAAACTGACACCCCATTTCTGTCCTCCTTCATGAAAAAGGAATTTATTCTCTTGGGGTTATATTTTTAAGTGAAGGTGATGGCTTTTCCTCTCCCTTTATTCCCTCAGTTTAGCAGCAGCATCACAACACCCAATTTGTTTCCAGAGAAGAATGGTGGTGGTTTTTAAACTCAGTTTGTGTTTTTTTCTTAGCCAAGGTAGCCTAATTTGCTGCTTCTTGGGTGCCGAAAAGGTGAAAAGGAATTTTGCTCATCCTAAGCACCTTCAGAGCCTGTGCTGCCCTATGTATGCTCCCAGCCCCAACAGTTTTCCAGGCTGGCTGTGGCTGCGA
Organism: Cnemophilus loriae; assembly: GCA_013397755.1. Lineage (NCBI taxonomy): Eukaryota > Metazoa > Chordata > Aves > Passeriformes > Corvidae > Cnemophilus > Cnemophilus loriae. Next base: position 29,715 of record VZTF01009810.1, on the reverse strand, counting down.
GGTGCAACAACCATTCCCAGGTTTACTTTCTGTTTTCACCAAGCTTGGGCTAAAAAGAGGTTGAGGAACACACAGCAGGGTTGAAAGGATGGACCCCTGAACAGGCTGAAAAAGGCTCAGGAGGAAAAGGAAGCTGCATAGTGATTGCACTTCCTTTGGGAAGCGGAGCTGCCCTCATTTCTCCTGACCTTTCCAGGTGCCTGTTGTGGTGCCGGCCGCATTTATTACACTCACTTGATGGAAATCAGGAGATGATGCATCTCTCACAGGAAGCAATCATGGGAACGCCCCAAGCTTTGATGTTTCCAGGGATGCTCCATTTAGGAGGCAGGGCGAATGGCAGAGCCTGTTCCCAAGCCTGCACCACCTGTACCGGGACACCCCATAAGTCTGCAGCGCCATTTAGTGCTGGTTTATTTATTAAGGTCACACGGACTGAGGGCTTTGCTTTCCACTGCCAGGGTATTTAGCTAGAGGGACAAGTGGCTGAACATCCCCTTCCCAAACCAGCCCTGCCATCAGCCACCCCCAGCCTTCCCACACTAAAAGCTGAACACAAACTGGGGATTAAAAGAACACTCCGCTGTATTTTAGCAGCCAAGTTTTTTAAGGATTGGAAACAAAGCTGTGGAGCAAGCGGCCACATGTGTGAAATGGATGGTCAGTGCATCTTCCCATGGGCTCCTGGGCTGCTTTCAGGACAAAAAACCCCACAATTAAATGGAAAAAATTAAATTAGGGACTTCTGCATGGAAGCACCTGCAGGAAAAGAAAGGGAGCAGTGACTGAGCAGCCCCATAACTGTTCATGGTTCCTGGTGAGACAAGGCAAAGGATTTCATAGCAGGGCAACACGGGAAAGTGATTCTAGGGAAAGGGACATGTGAAAGCACAGGAGACCCCGGCACACTGCTGGCTCTGGCTCAGCAGCCCCCCACTCCCCACCAAATCACAGAGCAGCAGCATTTCAAAGGATGCCACAGCACTGGCTGAACCTCCATCCTCTCCCTTGACCTCCCCAGCCCTTCCCCCTGGGGAATTTGGGTTCCCTTGCCTACAACAAGTGGCTGACCTGCCCCAGGACCCGGTTTCCTACTCAAAGGCCAAAATTCAGGTTTATTGTCAGCACTGCACACCCGCCCTCCAGTTCCTGTCATCCACCAGACCCGTGGTAATCCTGCCTGAGGCAGGGGCTCCGTGCCCGGCATCTCCTCGACAGCGGATGCTCTGCTGCAGAAGCGCTTATAAATTAAGGATTTATGGGGTTTTTTCTTCATCCCTGCTAGGAATCATCATAGAGAGGGTTGTTGTAGTTGCCCCAGGAGCCGTAGTCGTGGTCGTCCAGAAGCCTTCCATAGGAGGAGTGCCTGCCACGGAAAGCAAACCGCTTACTTAGAGGATTTATTAGTTATTTTGCCATGGGATGAAGAAACATTAATGCAGGGGCTCCCTAGGTCAAGCTTTGGGATATTTTAAGAGGAAGCACCAGGAGAAGTGAAGAGAAGCCCAGGCTGAATTTTGCCCCCGTTGAATGAGCCTGGACAGGGCAGGGAATTAAAACAAGACCTTTGCTCATCTCAGCTGTCAGCAAAGCCTCATTAGGGATGCTCAGCGCTGGGCTCTGCTGCTGTTTATTGTCCCAGTGACAGCGAGACCCACGGCAGCAGCTTTCCCAAGGGATAATTACTGGTTATGACTATGCTGAGCAGCGTCTCTGGCATTTGAGCAGGGCTATTGTAAAATGAGGGATTGAAAGTCTGCTTTCCAGTATAGGAGCGGTAAGAAACAGAGCCATGCTGGCACCAGAGGCTGCACATTGCCCTGCCATGCTTGGGGACAGCATCTTCCTGGGGCTTTGCATCATCCTTGTGCTGGTGAGAGGGCCTGCAGGGAGCCTCAGGGATCGGGGGGCCACCCCAAAACCAGCCTTACCTGATCTTGAGGTACGCGGCTGCCCCGAACACCAGCACCACCACCACGATGACCGTCACGGTTATGGCCACGATGCTCCCTGTGGATGATCCACCAGAAAGGGCAGGGTTCAGCCCCGCGAGTCCCAGCTCCATGGCACACATCCCACACCCCAGCTGCTCCCAGTTCACCCACGCCGGCCGTCTCTGATGAGGGGAATATTCCCTCACTGCTTCCCAAAGAGGATGCGGTGCCCCCCCTCTATTTTTGCAATGATCCCCTTCCCATAGAAGCAGAGCAGGTAGATGTAGGATGAAACACAGCTGGGCTTTGCTTGGACACTATGGACTCACTCTTTGACGCTCCTCCCAGCCCCAGGCAGCATTTAGTGCTGAGCCAAAGCTAGAAAATGCTCTAGATCTCCCCTTTTCCAGCCGTATGCAGCACTTTTAAGCTACCTGTGTTTGCACAAGGGGATAGGGAGAAGCTCATGTCAGCTTCCTGAGGTCTCCAGGAGGGAAAATTAAAACCTACATCATCCTGACTCAGGCTGCACCCACCATCCAGCCATTTGTTTCCTCTCATCCTTAAGTGTTTCAAGTCAAATTTAGAACTGAGGATTTTATTCACATCTCCAGGCAACCGAGATTTGTTATCTAGCACTCCCGGTCTCTGCCGGTGGATCAGATGACACAGGCTCCTCCAGGAATTTTGCAGAATGATGCTCTCAGGAAGCTGACCACTTCTCCCCCTCCAGTTTGGTGGGTGTGCCCCTCCCATGTGAGCACCCTGAGGCTGACATTATATCTATACACGCACACGGGGAGCAGCGGTGCTCACCTGCACTCAGGGCACGCGGGACCTCCTCCATGGTGACTTCGGTGGTTTTCTCGGAGGCTGTGGCCTCGGCTTGGGTGGGGCTCATCACAGTCACTGGGGGGGAGGTTGGCTCCATGGCCAGGCTCGATGCCACGGCCAGTGTCGCCAGGGAAGGGACATCCTTGGACAGCAGCGGTGGCTGGGTAGCGCCAGGGCTCACGAGGACAGGCGCTGGGGACAGGCCCATCCCGGGAGGTGAGTAGGGGTCACTGGCGGGAAGGGAAGAGGGAGGTGATGGCACAGCTGTGTCTGTGGGGCTGGAAGCTGCCCCCAAATCCATCGTGCTTCTTGCCAGGCTGGCAGTGTTTGCTGTCCGGAGAGCTGGGGCTGTCTCCAAGGCGGGTGGCGCCGAGCTGGGGCTGGAGGCTGCGGAGGGACCGTCTGTTGTGGCCATGGGGCTCACGGTGATGGAGACAGGAGCAGGGGACAGTGCTGCCACAGGGGCGGTGGCGTTGTGGCCATCCCCCTCCACGGGCCTGGAGGACGTCCCGTCTCCGGAAGGTCCCGTGGACAAGGGCAGCGAGGGCTGGCCTGGAGCTGGCGTGGGGACATCTGCATCCCTGGAGTCTGGCTTCACTGGGACACCCCCCCAGAGGAAGGGGGGGTGGATGGGGCTGAGGGGTGATTCCGAGGAGTCATCGCCCAGTCCTAGGAGTGAGACAAAGAAATGTTAATAACAGGGCAATCCCTGGGGCAAGCTGGTGTTAGGGAGGGCACTAAAGGGTTTGGGAATTAAGCTGGAAATAAGTTTGGGTTTTAAAATGCTGAGAGCCATCTAAAATAAAGAGAGGGGAAATACAGCTGTGTACCTAGAGGTGAGGTTTAAACCAGACCAGTTGTCCTGGCATAAATCAGCCCCGTTTTCCCCCCAGTTTGGGATAGCCCCATCCCCAATCACCCCCTCCACCTTCCCAGCATCTCCTCCCAGCAGCAGGGGAAGAAGCTGCTCCTCGCAGCAGTCACTGTGCAGCTGGGAATGATAACACAAGATGCCTCTTTCTCCTCTCCCCCCTTTTCCTTGTGCATTCATTCATTCGTCTCCATTTCTTAGCATGAAGATGAGTCATTTCTCCCTCTGTCCCCACCAGCTGACTGCTGGGGCTTTTTCTCCCCTTTCTAGGGCTGAACTCAGCACTGGTCCAGCACTGGCCCCCTCAGTGTGGCTGGGGTGAGGGAAGAGCATGCCAACACCGCATGACATCGGGAGGCATTTTTATTCCATGTATTCATTTATTTGCACCCCCAGAGCATCCCAAGCCCAGCGCTGGGAAGAGCAAGAACTCACTCCAGCTGCAATGAACTAATTATGAGTGTGGAGGACAGAAACATTCAGTGCCTGTGTGTAGAAACAATGGGATCTGGCGCTGGTGAGCAGGGACTCATTAATCCAGCCAAAATTTCTTGTACTGGTTCTGTGGATACCCATATGAAAGACCCCACTCCCCAAGCAAAAGGGCCTTGGAGGTGGGGCTGAGCCATGGGTGCTCTTCTCTCCCGAGGACAAGCACTTGGAGATGCCTCTGAGCTTTCCCCCTCCTCAGGCTGAGGACACAAACCGTAGGACGGGGGAGAGGAGAGGAATGACAAGCTGGAATCTGGTTACTGAATAAGCCACCTGGCCACCACAGCAGCAGGGAGGCCTGGACCGAGGACCCTTCACACCAAGGTTCAGAATCCATCTGTATTTCAATAATCCTTGCCCCAACACACCTGGACCTTTCGAATATCTCCAACAGGTGCCAGGCAGCCTCTGCAGCCCAACAAGCCCACCAAGCACAGCCGGATCCTCCCAGGCCTGGGGGCACCTCGGAAGTTTGTGACCTCTGTAAATGTAGATGCTCCCAGTCTCTCAGGGACACAGGCAGCTTTCCACCTGTCTGCAAAGCCACCCTGACCTCCCAAAGTGCTTGGGGTCAGCAGAGCTCCCATGATCTGCCTGAACTTTGGAGGCAAACCAATAGGGAGCTCGGGAAGCTGGCAGTGCTGCTAGCCTGGATGAGTCAGGAACTTTCCGATTATATCTAAGGGGTATAAATTCAGAGGTTGAGCCAAAACTGGAGGCAGGAACAATCTTTGGCTGCTGGCTGAGCACGCACAGCCAAGGAGGTCACAAGTCACAGGGACTCTTCCCAGGAGAGCGAGCACGACCGAAGGCACTGCTCAGCTCAGCCCTGGTCTTCCCTGTCTCTGAGCAATCCCTGCCCGTGCCAGTGCTGCGCTATCCCCCTTCTTCCCCCAGGCCATCACATCCATAGGTGATCTGGGACCCAGCCACTGCCCTTGGGGTGTCACCCACAGGAGGTAACCCCAGGAACTCCCAGCCATGGTAATGCAGGCTGCTTCTGAATGGAGTTAGGATTGAAGGACAAAAAGGACCTGGTTGAGGGCCCCCTTGGCTGGTGCTCCACATGCCCCCATATCACTGCGCCCATCTCATGGGCAACCTGTCCCATAGATGGGTGAGTCCAGTTTGTCTGCAAGTCCTGTCCTCTTACCAGTGCATCTGAAAGGGAAAATCAATGGGAAAACAAAAGCCAAGGAGAGCTTTTCTTTGTTTCCCCAACTCCTGGTCTGCAGGAGCTGCTGCTGGGAGCAGGAAGCATAGCAGTGCCCTGGAACAAGGGACAAAATACACAACCACAACACTTCATTCAGGACCACATGACTTGAAAGGCTAAAAACACCTCGACCAGGGGCTGTCAGAGGGACTGAGGGATGGTAGCTCCCAGAGGATGCCGAGCATAGCTCAGCCCTGAGGAATTTGCTCATCTAATTCACTTAAAGCAGTTGACCACCCTGCTGGAATCCAGCACAGATCGAGGCAGGGGACTGCCAGGATGAGGTAACCACCTGGGAAAGCAGTAGTGTCACACTCCAGAGCCCCACAGGAGCTTTGGAAAACCCTTTTCCTAGATTTTTTTCACTAGGAATAGAGAAAACAGCCGAGGAAAGAAGAACCCGAAGCCATGTCATTCAAATATCCTGCTCTTGGGGAATATTAACCCTAATCACATGGCGACCCAAGGAATGAGCCTGATGAATTATCTCTCTCTCCTGCTGCCGTGCTGCTCTCCTGGCTCCTGGAAGCCACACAGAGGGGCAGGTCTTGCCCTTGCGGGAGCTGAGCAACGCTCATGCTCCTCTGGGGAAAGAGCTGCTTGACCTGGGCTGGCAGCCTCTCCAGAATGCATTTCCCAGGCACTCCAAAAGCCATTGCAGCAAATCCTAAATTGCTCTGCCAGCTGAAACGCAGCATAAAAGCCACGAGAGAACATCTCCAGCCCGAGTGAATGACATCAGACTGGAGCAGCCACGCCGCAGCAAACAAACATCCACTGATAAGGCAGAGATAGAGCTTTCATCGAGCTTCACTTCAGAACTCATCGCCTCTGACACAGCCACCGGGAGATCCACGTGACCTAACCCACACGCCTGCTCTCAGCCCAAATTAACTAAAGCACCCAAGCCCCAGCTGCAGCCAGGGATGCTCCTCTAGCAGCCAAGGCCAAAGGGATAATGAAAGTTTCCATAACATGGATATTATTTGTTCTGCCTGCCAGCAGCGGGTCCTGACTGTACTTACACAAGGAATCCAGCCACCTGTTCTGGACAAGAAATATAACAACAGGAGAAAACCGAGGAGAGCTGCTGGACACACACACCACGCTGTGCTTGTGCAGTCAGCTTGGGCACCACTTTCTATGCCAGTTCAGCAGCTGGTTTTGGGGCAAAAACCCAAAAAACACAAGCAGCTGAGGCCATACCTAAGCATCACACTACTCTCTAAAGCAAAACTCTATAGAAACCTCAGTCTTTAATCACAAGAGTGAGCAAAAAAAGACCTTTTGCAGGTCCTGTATTATGCTGCTCCTCACCAAGTGCTGATGACAGAACAGCCCTGAGTCCCCTGAGTGTGCCTTGGTTTACGACCAGGTTAAGTGATGCAGAGCAATAAAACAATCTACATTTAAATATAAGTAAGGATTTCCTGCTCGTGACCTTGTTGGCTCGGCTTTGGTTTCTGTGGCTGGGGATTCCCATAACTTGTGCTGGTTTTTTGTAGTTCCCCTCCCCCTTGTTAATGCTCAGGTATAACTTTCATTGTATTTCTTTGCTATAAAACCAGCAGCATCTGGCTGGGGATGGCAAAAGCTCTCCTTAAAGTAGCTAGGAGTGAACCAAACTGGTTTTTGCTTTGGGTTCAACGAGTTTTTCCCAGCTGTTCAGCCCTGCACTGCCTCACTTTCCCTGTCACCATGCAGTCTGGGATTTGGGGATGTTCACTTCTCTCCTGGCTGGCTGGAGGCCATTTGCAGTACACAACAGGGGAACTGATCTCTGTGCCAGTATGGGAGAAGGAACACAGAGGATATAGTGGTTGGTTTGGGCCTTTAACTCGTGTCTTTCTTTCTCTGGGGCACTGCTGTGGACTCCTGCCTCGTTATCCCCGAGAAACACGGATGATGGGGAGGTCTGGGAGCAGCTCTGCAGGCTCTAAGCTCTGTCTCACACCCATCACAAATGAGCCAGGCATCGCAGAGGGAACGCCCAGCTGGGTTAGTGATGGGAAACGGTGTCTCCTGGGGGTATCTCTGGCTTGAGGTGTGCAGCAAAGCTCCAGCACTGCATGCGAATGCTGCTGACCCCCGGTGTTAGCAGCAGCACCCCTGGCTGATGTGCTTCTCCACTCTTTTCTGCTCTATCTCCTCTGTTTTCAGTGCCAGGGTCTGCTGGCAATGGTATGAGAACAATTCTGAGAGGAGGAAGAAACCAAGGGAGAAAACCAGGGGCCAGAAACAACACCGACAGGTAAAAGGCGAAGCTATTCCCTGCCCGTGTGAAGAAGCCAAGGCCATCAGATCCAATAAATCTGCAGTTGCTCTGATTTACTGGCGAGCCGAGCTGGCTTCCTGCATGATTAGTTTTATTCTGCTGCATGGTCGTTAAGTGGTTTAGGTCTAATTGCTCTGAAGCTTTCTGTAGCTAAGAGAAACAGCTGCACAATAGAAATCCATGAGCTGTGTCCATGTGTCCCTCGCCGTCCCTCGCCTCTGTCCCAACCATGCAGCTGGCCAGGCCACCCTGGGGATGTCCCTCCCTGAGGATGGGGCTGCTGCTGAGCCAGCCCATCGGTCTCCACCTCCCTGGATGTACCGGCAGCTCTCGGAGCTGCACAGCCTGCCCCGTGCAAAAGGGAAGAGCGAAATCCACGTGGCTAAACGAAGGTGGGGGTTTGGGAGTCCGGCAAGGTGAGATTGCAGGAGAGGTCCTCCCTGGCTGGGGAGCAGCAGCTGCTCTTCTCCAGGCTGTTTCACGGGAAGAAAGGAGCTCATGTGGAGGCCTGGCTCACTCTTGCACACTCTCCAGACCCTGAGCAATGCTGCTGCGGGCGGACTCCCCTTGAGGAAGCAGGAGGAAAGCTTCACCACCCTGCAGTCTCTGCTCTTTCCAGCCGAAAATAGCTTTTAAAATTCACATGACTCCCTGCACGCTGCATGGCCCCTCCTTCCTTGCCTGGGGTGGGTGTCCAAGTTCTCCCCAGGCACCACCTGCCCCATCATCCAAACCCAGAGGCGAGGACTGTTGGTGGCACAACAAACCCAGCCTCTGTTGGTGGCACGACAAACTCTCCCTCCACGCAAAGGAAGTGGGGTGTTTCCTCCCCAAAGCGAAGTGTTGCTTAATTATTCAACCCATGAAGCCCTTGATCTTGATGCTCTAATGAAATTCTAGCAGAAAAAAAGGTGAAAAGGAATTTTTAGGTGTTTCTTTCCTCCTGGGAGTGACCAAACACCCTCTGGCTAGTGGTCAGCCTGTACAGCCAGAGGTATCTGATGACAGCCTGGGGGGGAAAGCAGTAGTTGACAGCTCTTTCTAAAATGATGTTTTGCTTGTTTGAACAAAAAATACATTAAGTACTGCAAGTTATATTCTTGAAACATGCAAACAGGTGTTATGCTGTGCTGATTTCCCTGGGGAGGGGGAATAAGGGATCCCACGGGAGGGGATGCTCTTTGTTGTCTCTTTGGGCTGGGAGCTGGCAGATGGACCTGCCTGCTTGGGACACCTCACAATACTTTTTCCCAGGCACATATCTTGGATATGGCTCTGGAGCCAGCCAGGCGTTTTGCAAGCAGCAAGCTCTGCCCAGGTGACGACTCCTCAGCTCCTTAATTTTCCTGGCTGGATGCTAATTAGTGCTTCTAGGTGCGGCTTCCAACATGCATCAGCCCCATTCCAGCCCCTCCCAGGGGGAGAAGCAACTGGGTTCGGCAGAGGAATTTTAAAGCATCCTCTGGTATTAGAGACTGATTGCTCATTTGGGCTGGGAGAGGGGATAATCACCCATCTCCCCTGCCCTTCAGCTTACGGGTGAGCAGGGTGCTTAAAGATTTGCCTCCTCACTGGCAGCTTAAAACAGCCCATGAGGCTCCGAGGCCTCCAAAAAGCACATCTTCCACCCCGGACTCTCCATGAAGAAGCACTCAAAACCTTAAAAGCCAAGAGTTGCTTCTAAAAGGTACTTAAAAATGTCTCAGCTGGGGGAGCTGGGGAAATGCTGAAAGGGAGAGCGGGCTCGGGGCTGGGCACCACGTCAGGGAAAGCAAAGCAGGTTTCAATTTACATCCAGAGTGAGGAGTAATAACAGGATAAAAACTTCCTTGTGCGAGACACTGTTATTTCTTTACGTGGCCAGGCAAAGCCCAGACTTATTTTACTCCTGGCCACTGACGTCCTCGATGTCGTTTTGCCCTGAAGAATGAGCATGAAGCATATTTAAATCGTGGTTTGTGTTTCCTCCCAAGTGATAGATATATATATACACACACTATTTTGGGGTTTTTTAAAGGATTATTTCAATGGGGACAAAAAAATCATAGAAAGCATCTGAAAGATGCTCTAGGGCTGTTTGGGAGCAGCCTGAGAGCCATGAGACCACAGTCCAGGGAAATCTTTTCTGTTTCTTCTGCCAAGCCTGGCTGGCGTTGGCCCTTTAGAGAGGGATGGTCGTGGGAACAGCTTCGGGTTTGGCCCGGGCGCTGGGAAAAACCCGCCTCCCAACCCTAAAGGTTGACTCCCAGCAGAGACTGTCTGCTTTGGGGGCAACTTTGGGCCAGTCAGGAGCCCGTGAAGGAGGAGAAGAGCATCCCCAGCACCGCTGTGGAGCAAAACGCTCATCCCCGTCCCTCCCAAACGCTTTTGCTCGGAAAGCACAGAAACAGGAACTGACTGGCAAATTCCCCCTTTACGGGGAGAAGCATTCATCCAGCTCTCCCTCCCCTCTCGCCGCTGAGGTCACTTATCCAGGCGAGAGCTCCCACACGCTGCCATGGTCCAGGGGGATGGTTTGGGGTCCTGCAGCCACGACCTGCCCAGCTGCTGGTCTGGGGACGTGGTGCTGGCTGCGGGCCGTCACAGGGAGCTCAGCCCCGGCCCAGCCTCGTCCCCTCGCGCTGCTCTGCCGGCAGCAATGTGACAATGACAGCTCAGCCGATGGATTTCTCCTCGCGCGCGTCCCCGGTTATGCAAGTGTGTTTTCCACGTTTCTGAGCAAGCAGCTCCTCGTGTTTATTAGAAGCCCAGCCCGGGCGGGTGGAGGGGTGACCTGCGCTCGCTGTCGCATCAGCCGGGGACAGAACTGTCTCCGCTGACTGTCTCAGTGCGGGAAAGATGTCAAATCGGGTGTTTCTGTGGGATGAGGAGGCTGGTGCCGCCGGGGGGAGATCCCTGGGGCTGGGGGGAAAAGCCTCAGAGGCTGGGGGTGTGGGAGCCTCCTCCCAAGGCCCCGGAGAGCCTAAAAGCTCCTTCAAAGCAGTGACCGTGGAGGGAAGGGGGATGCGGGGCTGGGGGTGAGTCCAGCCCGGGCAGGGGGTGCCCGTGAGGAGAAGCTGGTGGTCCCATCAAGTTGTCCTCCTTCAGGGCAGTCGGAGACTCTGCTGGGGACCCCTCTGAGGGGCAAGGGGTGACGAAAGGAAGGGTGAAACACCTCTTGCCAGACTCCACCGGTGTCACTGGCGGTGACCCCCCCACATCCCCCCCGCCCCGTGGGGAGTGAGTGGGACCCGTGGTGAAAGGTTGCTCTGCGGAGCCCTTCTCCGGGAAGGAGCCGGGTTGTTCCCGGCACACACGGGGCTGTCTCCTTCCCCGTCCCCACCGCATCGCTCTCAGCCCGACACCGGGGGGTCCCCGGCGTGTCCCCCCCTGCCCATCCCGGTGCGGCGGCGGGCGCTTACCTGCCGGGAGGAGGAGGAGGGCGAGGAAGAGGAGGCGGCAGCAGCAGCCCATGGTGCCGGCGGCTCTGGCAGCCGCGGCGGGAGGGA
>VZTF01009808.1:2144-20854 GCA_013397755.1 Cnemophilus loriae | reverse complement strand
ACTCCTGCTTCCCCTGATTCACCAGTGCCCAGGAAAGGGGGGGGTCTGGGTGATTCCTGTGTGTAGGAATGGAGATTCAGCAGGGTTCCCTTCCTGGGAATGGAGATTCAGGGGGTCCCAGTGCCAGAAAAGGGGGGCCGGTTGGTCCTGGTGCCCAGGAATGGGGGTCCAGCAGGGGCCTGGATGCTGGACAAAGGTGTTCAGAGGGATCCCAGTACACAGGAAAAGGGGGTTGTCAGAAGAGGTCTCTGGTGGTCATATTCACTAAATGTTTCTATATTACAAGTGACCTTTCCTTGAACTTTTTCCTTGGGCATGCACAGTTGCTTCTTGTTACATAACTTGCCAAAAACTCCACTGTATTCCTCATTACCTATTTCTCCACTGGCTCCAGCTATGCTTGTGATCCTCTGTGCATACATTTACATCCTTTTATATTTTTTGTCAGTTAGTCTTTAAGCTCCATCCAGCACCTTCAAGGCAACTGAAAATTTGTCTTCTCTGTGTCGTTTATCAGGAGCACCAAAACCCTTCCAGAGACCCCCAGTACCCCCCAGGGACCCCCATCTTCCCACAGGAACTTTGTGGTTTGGGGGGTTCAGAGGGCTGAGGGTAGTTTTGGGGGATCCCCATGTGGCTTTGGGGGTCCCTGGATGGATTTGGAGGGGGTCTCTGTCTCTGGACAGTTTTGAGGATCTCTGTGGGGTTCAGAGATTCCCCATTTTCATGTCTTCATTTTAAGGCAAAAGCCCTTTAATTTCCTGTTTTGCATTGTCTGTCCTGGCTCCAGCTGATTTGCTTCAGCTTTTTCAGGCACTTGGGCCAGAATTTCCCATTCCCCGGAATTCCCGTCTGGGACTCGGTTCGTTAATTTTGGGTAAAAAACATGCAGGTTTGGGTCTGTCCTTCCACCGGGGTCATGGGGTCACGTAGTGCCATGGGGGCAGCGATTCTGGGAGTTCAGGGAATTTTGGAGGATTGCTGTGGGTCCTACACCTGTCGTGACTTCCCTGTGGGTCCCACATCTGTCACGACGTCCCTGTGGCGCTCCCATCTATCACGATGTCCCTGTGGGTTCCACTCCCGTCACATCCCATCAGTGACAGGATCCAGCTGCCAGTTCCCAAATTCTCTGGAACTGTGAGTCCTGAAATTCAGCTGAGTCTGCCCAAATCTGCAGTTTTTGGCTGTGGCTGAGCCCCATTTGGGAATAAAGAGGATTATTTGGAGACAAAGGCTCTGTCTGTGTCTCAAAGTCCCTAGAATTCTGGAGTTGAGGGGCCAGAGAGTGCCATGGGGGCAGTGATTCTTTTGGGTTCCACTCCCATCACGTCCCATCAGTGACAGGATCCAGCTGCCAGTTCCCAAATTCTCTGGAACTGCGGGTCATGCCCCCCGGCCCCTCCTCCTCACCCCCCATCCTGAAATTCTGCTGAATTTGCCCATATCTGCAGTTTTTGGCTGTGGCTTGGGTATTTTTGCTCGGGTATAAAAAGGGTGATTTTGGGACAAACACTCCGTGTCTGCAGGGTCCCGGGAATTCCGGAGCAAAGCGACTGGTGAGTGGAGGAAGATTGGAGAGGCTTCGTTCCCTGTTTATTCCTGTTTTCCTCATTGTCTGTGGATGGGCAGAAATTTAAGGTTTTTTCTTCCCAAACTTCAGACTTTTTTACCCTTTCCCCCATCCCCAGCTTATGGCTTCTGCCACCTTTTCCCAACAAGTTTCATAATTTTAACCCTTTTTCTTCCGAAATGTTGGTTCTTAAACATTTTTTTTTGCTGAAGTTTTTTATTTTTTGCCCATTTCCCCTCAAATCTCTGGAGTTTGCCCTTTTTGTGCAGTTTTCCCCCAAATTTCATATTTTTTGCCCTCATCATACCCAAAATTTGGTGGGTTTTTTTCCCCTTTTTGAGGCCAATTGAGCATTTGAGAGGATTTGAGTGGGACAAGGTGAGTGAAGGGTTTTCCTGGATGTCGAGCCCCATTTTGATCCAAAACTGGGGGATGTTGCGCAAAAAAACCCCTCATTTTGACCCAAACTGGGGGGATTTGGAGCAAAATTCACTGTTTCCATAAGGTTTTAGTGTGGATTTGGTGGAAATGGGGTATTTGAGGTGGCATCAAGGGGAGGGGGTTGGTGGGAGGGCTGTCTCAGCATTTTAGCCCCATTTTGACACAAATCTAGGTGATTTTGGTTAAAATTCATCTGGTTTTGGAGTGACTCTGATTGAGATGGGGACTCTGACATGGCCTCAAGGTGGGGAGTTGAGGGGGGGATGGGGAAAGGGATGGTTGCCTCAGCTGTTTAATTCCATTTTGACCCAAAGGGGAGGGATTGAGGGAAGACGTATTTTGACCCAAAATGGGAGAATTTGGGAAAAAAACCCTATTTCAACCCAAATTTGGGTAATTTTGGACAAAATTCATAGAGTTTGGAAGGTTTTGGGGTGGATTTGGAGGCAGTGGGGGCCGAAATAAGCCCCAAGAGATTTCCGTGGGGTGAAAAAAGGCATTTTGATATAATAAAAGGCATTTGGGGGTAATTTGGGGGTTATTTGAGGGTTCTGGAGACACCTCAGGGCTCATATGGATTTTACTCATAACATAGCAAGTTTTAGTGATTTTGAGTGTTTTTCATAGGGATGGCACAGGACAGGATCTGGTGGCTCCTCCTTCTCTTCTGCGGTAAGCAAAACTCCTGTTTTCCACACAAAATCACCAAATTTCCTGGATTTTGTACTTATTTCCAGGATTTTTAGCACAGAAAATGTAATCCTGAATCCCTGGGCTTGTTTTTTGCCCGAAAATTCCCTTCTTCCCTAATTTTGCGTTTTCTCCAACAACCTGTTAGCTCCAGATTTATTATTTTTAACCAAAAAACCCTTTTAAAATTTTTTTTTTAAATTCAAAAGCCTTTAGGATCTTCTTTTTTTTCCCCATGAACCCCCCATTAATCGTCATGGAAAAATCCTCTTTTTTCTCAATTTCTACAGAAAAAAAAGTGCACTTTGTCCTGGATATTTGGGTTTACTTTTTTGTTGTTTTTTTTTTTTTCTTGTTCTGTTTTTTGTTTTGTTTTGTTTTGTTTTGTTTTGTTTCTGCGCTAAAATTCTAATAATTTTTAGTGTTTTTCCACGGAAAAGACCTGAGATCTATATGCTGGAATTGGTTTTTTTTTTCAGGAAAAAGGTCTATTTTAAAGAGATTTTAATAAAAAAAGTCTTTTTATTTGCTCTATTTTAATAAAAACAGTTGGTTCTTAAGGAAAAAATACCTTTTATTCCTTATTATCCTGACTTTTTTCTAATTTTCATGAAAACCTCTTATCAACCCAATTTTTATGTAGTGTTTTAAGGAAAACCCCTTTTATTCCCTTAATATTTTCTTGTTTATGCCTTTACATTTTTTAAAAAAAAATTATTTATTTGGGGAAAGAAAGCCCGCTTGAACTCTGTTTTAGTTTTGGGGTATTTTTAAAGGAAAAAACCTCATTCACTCTCTTTTAATTTTTAAAATCCCAATTGCTTATTTCCCTGTTGACTTTTCTTCAAAATCCCCCCTTTAAAAAAAAAAAAATCCCTTTTTTATATATAATTTCAGAAACCCTCTTTAATCCTATTTTTTATTCACAGTCAAACATCATAATTCTCTATTTTTTCCCTGAAACACTCAAATTCAATTTTTTTCAGAAAAAAATCACCTGATTTATCTTTTTTTACCCAACATCCCCAATTCCCTATTTTTTAAATTTAAAAAAAATTCTTATCATGAACATTTATATATACATATAGTTTTAATCCATTTTTATCATATTTTCATGGGTTTTTCCTCTGACAATCTCAAAGCTTCCTCTTTTTATTTTTTTTTTTTTAATTTTTTTTTTATTAGAAGAAGAAACCCATGCCTTTTAACCTCTTTTGGAACAAAATAGGGCTTTTTTTTTTTGCTTTGTAGCATTAAAAAAATCCCCAAAAATCTGCTTTTGATCCTTTAAAAGTATCTTTTGTTTAGTTTTACTTTTATATATTTATATATATTTTTATATATATACATTTTAACTCATACAAAATACTGAAAGATGTTAATTGGCTAATAATAATATTAAATAGTGTAATTGATTAATCGGACATTAATTACTCATTAATACTTATCTATATTTTTATATGTTGTGCATATATTAATTATATATACACTACAATAGCTATATATGAATGTATAATATAATCTCTACTGTAATTATATAAAAAATACAACATATGATATAGTCTGCTATACTTATGTTGTTGTTACCATTATTCTTCATTTGCATTTTTAATAAAAATTTCTGTGAAAATTCAGTATAAAATTATTTCAAAGTTTATATGGCTATATGAGAGATGTGAAATACAAAACATGTAATATATTTTATATTCATATAATACAATAATGCATTTATTAATATAGCACACTATATATTATATTATATATAACTACATGTAGTTATTGAGAGGTAATTATAAAAGATAAAACAGATATAAATTACTATAAATATAATGATGTACAATTCTAAATTATTTTACAATGTAATATGACATAGAGTTGCATTATATTATATGAATGACATTATGTTATTGTATTATAATGTATTATAGCTTTATGTAATTTATGAATATTATATTTAATAATAATAATATATTATTTATATTTTTGTGTTATAATGTAATATCCACTATTATAATTATATTAATTACATATAATGATAGATTATAATGCAATATAGTATAATATAATGGTATATTAATTCTATTCTGGTCTCTAGTATATTGTCTACCACTCTAATTTTGATCCTTATTGCTTTTTTCCCCTTGATTTTACCATTTTTTTCGAAGCCATTTCTATGAAAACAAGAAATAAAATTATTTTAAACCATTATCTATGTAATTTTATAGAGAAAATATAAATTATCTACTGTTGTATATAATTATAAAAATAACGTGTAAATCTTTTCCTACTAAAATTAATTTTTAAATACTAAAATAAATTCAATATCTACAGCAGTTATTACTAAATTACTTTAATTATTTTTAATATTTATGGATTTGGATTATTTCTTTGCCGATATTTCTATTAAAATTAAGTACAAAATAATAGAAAACATACTACTATATATTTAAATATAAATAACGTATATTACAGTGTTATAATTAATAGATCTGTATAATAATAACAAAAAACCTGTATAACTAAGTTGTATTCGGGATAAAAACTATAATATAATAATATAATTACAAGCTAATAAAGTAATTAACATGTTTTTACTGATATATGTGTCCTATATTATTAATATATTATCGGTGTGCTAATATGTAGTAATATACTAAAGTATATTGCACAATACTATTAATATATCAATAACACAGGATTTAATAATATAAATATCTAATAATATTGTTATATTAAGGAATGGTATTTTATATAATTGATATTAGTTAATAATACAACATTATTTCATATTATTAACACATTGATATATTTTTAATAATAATTTGTTAGTAGAACAAATAAGGTAATAAATAAGATAATAAATAAGATAAATTATTATTTATAATTTTATTCAAATGTTATTTATTAATATAATAAATTGTAAATATAATTTCTATTCTGATTATATATAAAAATAGACTATAAATTAGATACTGCAGTTATATTTTTAATGTAATTTAAGTACAATTTCTACTATAATTCTATATAAAATGCATATAATATTGATATAAAAGTATCAATATAAAAATATAAAGGCTGCCTTTATATAACACCCTTGGTTAATATAAAAATTAACCAAGGTCCCCTTTTTTCCCCGTTTTCCCAGCGCTCTCCAATGCCAGCTACTGGGTCCAGGAGTTCCTGGCCGTGTTCCCACAGAACGAAAACAAGTCCCCCAGCGCATATCTGCAGCTGCTGCTCACCTCCTATGGCCCTGCCAAAACCCAGGTGTTGGTAATGCTCTATGGCGGCTCTGTCACTCGCAAGCTCACCCTGAGGCCGGACATCACTGTGCGCCTGTNTCTTGGCGAGATCCCTTCCTCCTTGTTGTCCCACCTGTCACCACCTACTGCACTGCGTTCCGCTTCAGCAGCTTGCCCAGCCAGTATAACCATGCCATCCTCATTGCACCCACCACTGCCACTGCCACCACCACTCTCAACCATCGGCCAGACAACACCATGGCATGGGAGGCCATTCCTGGCACAGATTTCTCCTGGGCCAGCATCACCGTGAGTGCAACGACGCTGAGTGCTGAGAACTCGCAGGTGCCCATCGGGCTCCTGGTGTTTGGGTTCCAGAGTCACACTGGATACGGCTTCCCTGGACTCTGTGCCACCAGTGAGTACAGTCAGTCCATTATTGTGTCACCCCAATGGTTGGGTGTTGTCCGGTTGACCATTCAAGGGTTTCCCCCTTTTTTTCAGCCCCCACACGTCTCTCCTGTGAGGATTTGGTATGTGAGGAGAGGTGTGAGATGGTGGATGGACAACCAGAGTGCATCCAGGAGACTTTCTCCACCTGTTGGCTCACTGGTGGGCCACACTACCGCAGTTTTGATGGAAAAACCTTTGATTTCATGGGAACATGTGCCTACACCTTGACCACCATCTGCAATCTCGATCCCGCCCTCCCTGCCTTCTCTGTAGAGGTCAAAATGGAGGAAAAGGAGAACTCCAAAGTTTCCTCCATTGGCTCCATCACCATCCGTGTCGACAACATCACTGTCACGGCAGTCCGGGCAGAGAATGGGATGGTGAGGGTAAGCAAAAACCATCATAATTCCCAAATTCCACATAATTTTATGGAATTTCACAAAAATTACATATTTAGCAATGATCTTGAGGGTCTTTGCCTAAATAATTCAAGGATTTTCTGGTGTGTAGGCAACCCTTGCATGAAGATACCTCAAATCTTCTTAAACTCCATGTATTGCCCAATTTTGATGGGTTTTGTTTGTTTTGATGGTTGTTGTCCTCCAGGTGAACAACCACCATTCACACCTCCCCATCTCCCTCTCCCATGGGAAGCTCCACATCCACCAGAAGGGTAAATCCATGTTGATCCAATCGAATTTCAAGCTGAAGGTCCTCTACAACTGGGATGATCATGTGGTGGTCAAACTTCCAGCTGCCCTTTCTGGAAAAGTCTGCGGGATGTGTGGGAACAACAATGGGGACCCCCAAGATGACACTCTCTCACCTGATGGGAAACAGGTGTGGGATATTGTGGAGCTGGGGCAGAGATGGAAGGTGACCAGTGAGAGTAGGCACTGCCAGGACACCTGCGACGGGGACTGTGGGCGGTGTGGATGGGACCAGGTGGTGACATACAAGGCAGAGACCTGGTGTGGGAAGTTGTCACAACATTCCGGGCCATTCCGGTCGTGTCATGACACTATCAGTCCCAATATCTATGTGAAGAACTGTATCTACGACCTGTGTGCCCACGAGGGGCGTCACGACGCACTGTGCCACGCCCTCCAGATCTATGCTGATGACTGCCAGGAGGAGGGGATCAACGTTTCCGATTGGAGGACAACAGTGGGATGTTGTGAGTAGAGGATGGTTGGGTGAAAATACTCCTTAGGGTGGGCAGAGCCTAATTAATGTGGGACTGAAGATCCATGGGATCATGGGTTGGGAAAGGTTATGGGAGCAGGTCCAAGCAGGAAATCCATGGAAGTCCAGGGAGATTCCAGAAAGTCCATGTAGAAAGTCCATAAAGTGCATGGAGTCTCTAGAAAGTCTGAGCAGGAAGTCCAGGAAGTCCGCAGAGACTCCAGAAAATCCAGGTAGAAGGTCCAGGGAGTCCATGGAGACTTCAAAAAATCAATGGAGACTCCAGAAAACCCATGGAGATTCCAGGATAGTTGTGTAGATAGTCAAAGAAGTCTGTCCCACCATGTGCTGCTCCACACTGACCACTGTCTCCCTCCCTGTCCAGCTCTCATTTGCCCATCCAACAGCACCTACAGCACCTGTGGCCTCGCCTGCCCCCCCACCTGCAACATCCCCGCTGTGTCGTCCAGCTGTGCTGCCGTCACCACCTGCGTGGACACCTGCGTGTGCCACGAAGGCCTTGTCCTTGATGCCAACACCTGCATCCCCCCCTCTGAATGTGGCTGTGTCTTTCGGGGTCTCTTCCATGGCCTTGGCGAGGAATTTTGGGGTGACCTCACCTGCACCCAACGCTGCATGTGTGATGCGGAGCAGCGGCAGGCGGTGTGCTGGAATTCTGGTTGTGGCACTGAGGAGGAATGCCGGGTGAAGGAGGGGATCCAGGATTGTTATCCCAAAATTTTTGGGGTCTGCACCGCTGTTGGAGCCACCCACTACAAGACCTTTGATGGCAAGAGGTTCATCTTCCAGGGAACGTGTGTCTACCTGTTGGTTGGGTTGTGTGAGGACACCCAAAATTTGGTGGGATTCCAGGTGTTGGTGCAGAATGGCCACCAGAGCAACAACCTCGTGTCATCCATTGCCGTGGTGACAGTCAAAGTCTACAACAAAACCATCAGCATCAGCAGGGAATACCCTGGAAAAATCATGGTGAGTTTAGGAAATGATGCCTTTTCACCACGTTCTCTACCTCATCCCAAACCTCATCCCATTACTGAGTGATTGAATCTGAAATGTAATTAAATCAACATCATTTGAGTGTTCCAGCTGTTGAAAACAGAATTGGAATTTGCCATCAGACCCAAATTTTATCAATTTTTATGGTTTTCTCCCCAGATCAATTAGTGGTTGATCAATCTCCTCTTGGGACTTGGACCTTCGCGTACTCTTAAATCCCAAAATTAATTAAATTCAAAATTTAATTAAATTGATGCCTTTTGATTTCTCTAGCTGTTGAAAATAGTTTACCATCAGACCACAATTTTGATCACTTTTTATGGTTTTCTCCCCAGATTGATGAGCAGTTGGTCAATCTCCCGTATCACTACAGTGAAAGAAAGATTGTTGTCTATCGTGACGGGCAGGATGCGGTGGTAGAGACAAATTTTGGCCTCATTGTCACCTACGACTGGTACAGCCACATCACCGCCACGGTGCCCAGTGGCTTTGCCAATGCCCTGTGTGGGCTCTGCGGGAACTACAATGGTGCTGCCAGCGATGACATGATGATGAGGAACCACCATGTGACATCAGACCCAGATGCCCTTGGGAGCAGCTGGAAGGTCATGGATGTCCCAGGATGTGGTGAGAGGTCAACAGTGGAATGTTCCAGCACTGTCGCACCTTCCTGGCTGCAGCAGGAAGTATCTGGGATGGGGTGTGAAATTATTTTGGAAGCAGATGGACCCTCTGGAGCATGTCATAGTCATGTTGATGCCCACCAGTACTTCCAGAGCTGCATCCATGACTCCTGCCTGTTCCCTGATCAGGAAGAAGGGATGTGTCCAATCATTGCCAGCTACGCCACCGCATGCCAGGCTGCTGGTGTGTCCATAAGGAGGTGGAGGACAGATAATTTCTGCTGTAAGTTGGGATAATGGGAGGGTTTTTCCTTCAGCAGTATCCACAAGATCCTCAAGCCCTTTCCAAATCCAAGTATGAACAACCCAGAGGTGGGTGAGAATCCAGTGGGAATTCCATCCAAAGTCTTGGTTGATCCCACAATCCACCCAAAAGAAACCCTTCCCAAGGAAGAAGTTGTCTCATCTGGAATAATTTACCCCCCAAAATCTCCAGTTTCCTGGTGTTGGCTACAAAATGGATAATTTAGAGGGAAAACTACCAAAAAACGCACCAAAAATAGTGGAACTGGGTTAAAGGGATCCAGCCTGGAGGTCAGTTGAGGACTCAGTGTGGAGCGATCCCATTCTTTGAGTGAACATTTTTCTTCATGAAAATGGGAGAAATTGGGTGGTTTATCGGCAAGAATTCCTATTGTAATGGGCTGGGATATTCCTTATGTATGATGTTTGGATCATCATCAGATAACCATTGGATTGTCATTCGATGGTGTCCCTCATCACATCCACGGAGAGGAAAATTGAGGGTTTGCCATGAAATTGGGCTAAAAATCTCTGTATTTGGTAAAGTTCACACCTGAATTCCAGGAAACTTCCAGGATTTGGCTTGGAATTTCCTGATTCCTCATGAATCCCATTGTCTCCCGGCAGATATTCCCTGTCCTTCAACAGCTCCTATGAGCTCTGCTCCCACACCTGGCAGCACACCTGCGGCGCTGACCCTGCAACATGCCCAAGGCAGTGCCACAAGGGCTGTGTGTGTCAGGATGGCTTCATGCTCAGCGGCGACGAGTGCGTCCCCATGTCCCACTGTGGCTGCAGCCACCACGGAGTCTACTACAAAGAGGGGGAGACGTTCTACCCCACAGAGCAGGAGATGTGCCAGTGCCTCTCTGGTGGCACTGTGGAGTGCCAGAATACTTCCTGTCCCAACGGTGGCCCCGGGAATGTCATCGATGGCGTCTTCCAGTGTCCCTCTCAGGTGTCCAGCACCTGCGTGGCCACAGGTGACTGCACCTATGTCACCTTCGATGGGATGGCCTTCAACATCACTGGTACTTGCTCCTATGTCCTCACCCAGACCTGCACAGGTGACAATGTGACATCATTTATTGTCACAATCCAGAAGGAGGAGCGGCAGAAGGGGAAGGTCTCTGGGATCCAAGCATTGACTGTGGAAGTCTATGGGGTCACCTTGACCTTGAAACAAAGAAAGGGGGCAGATGTCATGGTAAGGTGGCACTTTATGTTCCAAATCTCATGGGATCCCCCCCAGTCTGGGTTTCCTTGATGGAAGGGACACCTCAGCCTCTCTCCAAGCCCAGTCCATGCTCATCCCAACTTTTCTTTCTAAGCAAGATCCGTAAATGCATTAAAACTTTGGTCAGATGTTTTCCCTAAATTTTTAGTTTTACTTCAATCAACCCCAAAACTGTGTTCCCTTGATGAGGGGAGCCCTCACCTCATCTCCAAGACTAATCCATGCTCATCTGAACTTTGCCTTTCAAGTGGGATCCATAAATCTATCAGAATATTGTTTGGAAGGTGCTCTCCCCAAATTTTTGGTCACACCTCCTCACTGGAGGACTCTTCCTTCTCTATCCTAGGTGGATTCCATCTCCCACCACCTCCCCACCATCCTGAGTGATGGACAGGTCCAGGTCTACCCACATGGGACAGGTGTCCTACTCCGCACTGACTTCGGCCTTGTTGTCCACTACGACCTCATCCAGCACGTGATGGTCACGGTCCCCCAGACCTATATGGGGCGCCTGTGTGGCCTCTGTGGCAACTACAATGGCCAACGCAATGATGATTTCCAGCTCTCCAGTGGCCAACCGGCTTCAGATGCGACAGCCTTTGGATCCGCATGGAAAACAATGGATACACCTTGCGATGACACCTGTCCCAAGGATGAGTGTCCCACCTGCAGAGAGGACAAAGTGGCAGTCCTCCAAAAACCCAACTACTGTGGCCTCCTCACGGCCCCCGAAGGTCCCTTTGGCTCCTGCCATCATATCATCGACCCGATCCCGTATTCCCAATCCTGCATCCATGACCTCTGTATGACTGGAGGAGACACGCATGTCCTGTGCCAGAGTATCCAGAGCTATGTCACCGCATGCCAAGATGCTGGTGTCACTGTGGGGGGTTGGAGGACACCATCCTTCTGCCGTGAGTTGGGGAGAGCACAGGGGCAAATGTCCCCTGTTTGGGGTTGGGAAGGTCTCCAGGTGAGATCGCACCTGGAGCACCGGGAGTTTAGGGGGGTACAGGTGGAGAATGTTCCCTGTGTGGGGGTGGGTGATGGTAGTGACACACAGGACATGGGATGATGGTGATGGGATGAGCTTTAAGGTCCCTTCCAATCCAACTCAATCCATGATTCCATGAAAATTCCAGCCCTCACCTGCCCGGCCAACAGCACCTACTCCCTTTGCACCAACACCTGCGCCAACACCTGTGCCGGAAATGCCACCACCTGTCCCCGAACCTGCGCTGAGGGCTGCCAGTGCCACCAGGGCTCTGTCTTTGATGGACAGGGATGCATTTCCAAGGAGCACTGCGGATGCTTTAGGGATGGGGAATACTATAAGGTAGTTTTTCTGGCTTTTTTCCTATTTTTAGGCATTTATGTATTTTTTCCCTCCATTTTCCCTATTTTTATATATTTGCTTCCTTTTTTCCTTCTTTTCCCTATTTTTATGTCCTTACCTATAGTTTTCCTGCATTTTTTTCCTTTCTCTCGTAATTTTTCTACATTTACCTCTGTTTTCATGGTGTTTTCTTTTTTTTCCCTGGCTTAATGTATTTAGATTTTAAAAATTAATTTCCCCCCTTTTCCCTATTTTTATGCATTTACACCTTTATTTCTTGCATTTTTCCCTATTTGTCTCTCATTTTCCCAGCATTTTTCCCCTTTCCATCCCCCTGTTTTTATGTCATATTTTCCCTGCATTTCCTTTCTTTTCTCTTATTTTTAGGTAGTTACGTCATTTTTCTGGCCTGTATTTCTTCCTATATTATGCATTTGCATTTCTTTTTCTGCATTTTTCCCATTTTTCCTATATTTATGCTTTTCCCCAGCATTTTCCCCCTATTTTTATATATTTATGTCTTTTTTTCCTGCATTTCCCTCTTTTTCCCTATTTATAGGGAATGTATGCATGTACATCCCATTGCCTTGCAACTCGTTCACTATTTTCCCTATTCTTCTGCACTTATGTCCTTTTCTCCTGAATATTTCTTTTTATCGCCTATTTTCAAGGATTTCCCTTTCTCCCTTCTCTCTCCCCACAGCCCCACGAGATGCTTTTCCGGGATCGCTGCCAGCGCTGTTGCACCTGTGTCCCTGGCCAGGGCCTTACCTGCCATGACCACGCTTGCACTGAGGATGAATCCTGCGAAATCCGGGAAGGGGTCTTGGGATGCATCAATAAAAGTAAGGAATAATGGGGGAAAAGGGGATTTTAGAGGCAAAGTGGATCTGGGGATGATTGGGGGGTTGACTGGGGAAAAAAGGGAAGGGGAGGTGGAGGGAACAGAATCCTGTCTCTGGCACTAAGGGTCAGAGATAGAGCAATTCTTCCCATGGTTTCTCCCAAGGTTTCTCGCATGTTTTTTTCCCCATCCCATGATTTTTCCCATGGTTCCTCCCATAGTTCTTCCCATTCCATGGCTTTTTCCATCCCATGGTTTCTCCTATCCCATGGCTTCTTCCATGGTCTTTCCCATGGTTTTTCTCGTTGTTTTTCCCATGGTCTTTCCCATGGTTTTCCATCCCATGATTTCTCTCATGGTTTGTTCCATCATTACTCCCATAGTTTCTCCCATCCTATGATTTTTCCCATTCCATGGTCTTTCCTATCTCATGGTTTGCTCTCTCACATGACTTCTCCACACTTCTTTCCCATCCTTTTCCCCAACCCATGGCTTCCTCCAGTGTTTATCTCTTATTTCACCCACCCATGGCTCATCCTGCTCTCCCTCCCCTCCCAGACCCCTGCAAGTCCCTGCGCTGCCGCCCCAAGGAGCGCTGCCGACCCCGCGGTGCCCAATCCCGCTGTGTCCCGGCCCTGGTTGCCACGTGCTGGGCATGGGGAGACCCACACTTCCGCACCTTCGATGGCCTTGACTTTGACTTCCAAGGGACCTGCACCTACACCATGGCTGAATCCCATGGGAACGACTCTGGGCTGGTGCCCTTCAGGGTCGAGGCCAAGAATGACATCCGTGGCGGGATCCAATCCGTGTCCTATGTCTCCTTGGTCAATGTCGACGTCTATGGACAACACATCTCCTTCCGCCGGAATGAAGACGGAAAAGTCCGGGTGAGTTGAGTGGAAATGTGGAAAATTTGGGCTTTTCCCCAACCTTTTGCTTCATCCAGCTCTTCCCTACCTCCTTCTTCATCCAGCCACTGCCAATATTATTTTGGGATAAATCAGTCAGATTGGGAGATGGATTGTTGAAATGTTGGGATATTTTGGGAATAAAATGTTGGGACAAGTCAGCAATAAAAAGTCGAGAAATGGTGGGAATAAAATATGAGGAATAGAATATTTGGATATGCCAGGAACAGAATGTTGTGATAAGACTGGAATAAGATGTTGGGATTTTTTGGGAATAAAATATTGGGATATGTCAGGAATAAAACATATTATGCCAGGAATAAGATGTTGGGATAAACTGGGATAAAAGGGTGTGTCTAGGGAATAAAATATTAGGATATTTCAGGAATGAAATGTTGAGATGCAGCAGGAATAAAATACTGTGGGGCGTTTGGATATTTTGGGAATAAAATGTTGGGATATGTCAGCAGTAAAACAGGATATGCCAGGAATAAGATGTTGGGATTTGTTGGGAATAAAATGTTGGGATATGTCAGCAGTAAAACAGGATATGCCAGGAATAAGATGTTGGGATTTGTTGGGAATAAAATGTTGGGATATGTCAGCAGTAAAACAGGATATGCCAGGAATAAGATGTTGGGATAAACTGGGATAAAATGGTGTGTCTAGGGAATAAAATATTAGGATATTTCAGGAATGAAATGTTGAGATGCAGCAGGAATAAAATACTGTGGGGTGTTTGGATATTTTGGGAATAAAATATTGGGTTATGATGGGATTAGAATGTTGAAGTGTGTCAGTAATAAAATATGGCAGGAATAAAATGTTGGGATATGTAAGATGTAAAATGTTGGGATATGATGGGATTTAGTATTGGAATATGTTGGGAATAAAGAATTGGGATATGTGGGGAATAGAATATTAGGATACATTGGGAAAAAATATTGGCATATGTTGAGAATAAAACATTGAGATAACTGGGAATGTTGGGCCCTTGGCAGGTGAACGGGGAGGTGACGCTGCTCCCAGTGCTCCTGGCAGACGGGAAGCTGCGGGTCCGTCCCAGTGGGCTCCGTGTTGCTCTGGAGACAGATTTTGGTCTCCGGGTCTCCTATGACTGGAACTGGCACCTCCTGATCGACCTCCCCAGCAGCTACTTCCACCATGTCCATGGCCTCTGCGGGAATTTCAACCTCAAGCCCGACGATGACATCCCTGATGCTGGTGACAACATCACTGCCATCGTGGCATGGGCCAAAAGCTGGAAAAGTGCCAACTCTGAGGTCGATGACCTGATTTGTTGGGATTATTGTGATGGAGCATGCCCAGTGTGTGATGAGGACAAGAAGGAGCTTTATGGTGGGAACCACTATTGTGGGATCATCAAAAAATCCTTCCAGGGGCCCTACAGAGCATGTCACGACATAGTGAAGCCTCACGACTTCTATCGCAACTGCCTGTCTGACCTGTGCCTGAGTGATGGGGCGAGGTCGATCCTCTGCCAGGTGCTGGAGACATACGCGGCAACGTGTCGGAAGCATGGGGCCATGGTCCACGACTGGAGGACACCATCAAGATGCCGTAAGGGCTAGGGTTTTCTTTGAGAAGAGAAGGAGCCACACTGGGGGAGGATGGGTATGGTGTGGGATCCATCCTGGGTTGAAGCCCTCAGATCCCTCAGGTGATCCTTGGAAGTTCTCCAGAACTTTCTCCTGGTGCTCCAGACACTTCTTGTGTCCCAGACTCCATCCCATCTTTCCAAGACCTTCCCACATGATTCAGACCCTTATCCTTGTGTCTCAGATGTATCCCCGACCCCGTCCTGCATTTTCGAGACCCTTGCCACATGTTCCAGGCCTTTATCCTTGTGTTCCAGACCTCATCCTGTGCATCCCAGACCCCATCCCGCATGGCCCAGACCCTGGCCACATGGCTCAGACCTCATCCCACTTGTCCCAGTTCCCAGACCTTCCTCCTTGCAATCCAGACTCTTCTTGTTTTCCAGACCCTTCCCCATGTTTGAGAGCCTTTCCCAATCCCCACCCACTCTATTGAATGTTGTCCACTCCCCTAATCCCTCCCTCACCCCAGTTTCCTCCCCCTGCAGCCTTACCTTGCCCTGAAAACAGCCACTATGAGCCCTGTGGCAATGCCTGTCCAGCCACCTGCTCCAACTGGGACAGTCCAGCCACCTGTGACCAGCCCTGTGTGGAGACCTGTGCCTGTAACACTGGCCATGTGCTCAGCGGTGGACAGTGTGTGCCAGTGTCCCACTGCGGCTGTACCCACAATGGCCGCTACTACCGCCTTGGTGAGGAGTTTTGGGGCGATGACACCTGTCGCTCCAGGTGCAGGTGTGACATGGAGCTGGGAATGGTGGTGTGCAAGGACTCGGGGTGTAAGCCGGGTGAGGTGTGTGCGGTGGTGAAGGGAGTACGGCGGTGCGTGGCCAACAGCCGCTCCATTTGCATGGCCACTGGTGACCCCCACTACACCACCTTTGACGGGCGCCGCTACGACTTCATGGGTACCTGTGTCTACCTGTTGGCTGGGCTCTGCTCCACTGACCCCACTCTCATCCCCTTTGCTGTCACTGTGGAGAACAATCACCGCGGCAGCCACCTGGTCTCCTTCACCAAGGTGGTCACCATGGAGGTGTACAACATGACCTTCAGCCTCAGCCAGGAACATCCTCAGAAGGTCAAGGTAGGGATGAAGGAGGTGATGGGGGTGGTGTCGGAGTCATTGCATGGCATTTGGGGAGGGTCTAAGGTCATGGTATGGTCTTCAGATGCACTTCAAGGTCATCACATGACACCTGGGTGGGGTTTCAAGGTCCTTTTAAGGTGTTTGGGTGGGTTTCAAAGTCATTTCAAGGCATCTGGCTGGGTTACAAGATCCTTCTATGGTGTTTAGGTGGGTTTCAAAGTCATCGGATGGCATCTGGGTGGGCTACAAAATCACCTTGGTGGGCTTCAAAGTCATTATCTGGTGTCTTTGTGGGCTGCAAAGCCCTTGTGTGGCATCTGGGTGGGTTTCAAGGTCATTCCGTGGCATTGGGTTAGGTTTCAAGGTCATTGTATGGTCTTCAGGTGGGTTTCAAGGTCATCATGTGGCATCTAGGTGGTCTTCAAGGTCATTCGCTCTATGACACCTGGGTGGGTTTCAACTTCATTGCGTGACCTCATAACATCCACGACTCCCTTTTCAGGTCAATGGTGTCCTGTTGGACCTTCCCTTCACCCACAACCACCAGCTCCAGGTGTCCCTCCGTGGTGTCCACGGCTTTATCACCACTGATGCGGGCATCACAGTTACCTTTGACTGGTACAGCTATGCCCGTGTCATCATCCCCAACACCTATGCCGGCGCTGTCTGCGGCCTCTGTGGCAACGCCAATGGCGACCTCCACAACGACTTTGTCACCCACGATGGCCACCATGCTGACAACGAGACCCACCTGGGGGACAGCTGGAAGGTCAGCAATGTCCCTGGGTGCTCATCTGGGTGCAGCGAGGGCTGCCAGGTGTGCAGCGATGCCCAAAAACATGCCTACCGTGGGGACAAGCACTGCGGGCTGCTGGGGAAGAAACGGGGGCCCTTTGCTGCCTGCCACAACGTCATCGACCCCACCCCTTACTTGGATGACTGTCTCTTTGATGCCTGCCTGTACGAGGGACACCAGGACACTGTGTGCCAGGCCATTGGCGCTTATGTTGCTGCGTGCCAGAGCCAGGGCGCTGCCGTGCGGCCATGGCGCACGGCTGCCTTCTGCAGTAGGAGGGGACTTGGGGGGCTTGGGAGAGTACGGGAGGGTTTTGGAGGGCAGAGAGGGACATAGGGGTTGGGCAAGGAGTTTTGGGCTGTCCATGGAGGATTTTGGGGTGTCTGGCAGGGGGAAGGGGAGTTGGGGCTGTCTGTGGGGGCTTTGGGGAGTCCATGGCAGGTTTGAGGTGTTCCCAGGGGTTTTTGAATCTCCATGGGGAGCTTTAGGGTGTAAGTGGGGGTTTTGGGATGTCCGTGGGGGGTTTGGGGCCTGCATGAGAGGGGGTTGAGGCTTGGATGGGAGCTTTTGGCGTTCAGACAAGGAAGTTTTGGGGTGTTCATGGGGAGTTTGGGAATTTGGGGTCTGCATGGGGAGTTCTGGGGCATCCATGGGGAGTTTTGAGGCATCCATGAGGGTTTTGAGGGTTTGCAGGGAATTTTTTTGTGTCCAGGGGGTTTTGGTGTTCCCAACCCCTCTCCCTTCCTGACAGGCCCTGTGTGTCCCCCAAACCAGCACTACGAGCTCTGCGGCCCTCCCTGCCCCCCAACCTGCCAAGGTGAAGCTGGACCCCAGGACTGCTCTGATGCCTCCACATGCTCCGAAGGTTGTTTCTGCGATCCCGGATTTTTCCAGAGCGGAGATCACTGCGTGCTCCCCCTACCAGTGTGTCTGCATTTTGGAGGGCTGCTACTACCCCCAGGGGGTGCAGTTTTATCCCAAGCCCCCCTGCACCCAGCGCTGCGTCTGCTCAGAAAATGGGGGGCTGGAGTGTCACCCCACTCCAGGATGCTCCAGTGACAAGGAATGCACAGTGCGGGATGGGGTGCTGGGGTGCCACCCCCGCACCTGCAGACGGTGCCAGGCTTTGGGGGCAGGGGCTTACAGCACCTTCGATGGGCACCTGGGCAGTTTTGGGGAGTCCTGCATCCTCCCCCTGCTGGAGTTGGAGAGGGGTGAGCCTGAGGAAGAGCTGGAGTCCATCACGGTGGCCTTGGAGCAGGAGGACACGGAGGTGCAGTGGGTGACGGTGATGGTGCACAGCATGACCGTGGTGATGGACAGGGGACAGCAGTGGGAGGTGACAGTGAG
>VZTF01009807.1:265504-295019 GCA_013397755.1 Cnemophilus loriae | reverse complement strand
TCCATGATCTTGCCTGGCACATTGGTGAGACAGACCGGTCTCTGTAGTTCCCTGGGTCTTCCACTTTCCCCTTTTAAAAACGGGTATTACAGTTCCCTTTTTCCAGCCATCATGGACTTCCCCTGACTGCCATGATTTAGAGGAGCTTGGGCAGCCCCAGAGTAGGGAAAAGTTATTCTGTTCCTTCAGACCTGCAGAGATTATGGATGGTCCTCCCCAGGCAGAGGTGTGTGAATTAGCTGGCTGATCACCCTGGAGCATGCCGGCTGTACACGCACATGGTCTCCTCTGCAGTGGCTGGTGTGGAGAGAGTGACCCTTCTCCCCCTGGGGTTGGCCAGAAGCTCTTGGACTTCATGTATCCCTCCTCACTGCTTTGGTGGCAGCTTAGCAAAGTCACAAATGGTGTTCAGTGGAGTTAGTTATGCTTCAGCTCCCAGCAGGCTACTTTTGGCTTTTGCATGGGATGAGATATAACACAGTTAAATCTAAAATATTACTATTTCTGAGGGAGCGGCTTTATTACCGTCAACACATTTGATCCTGTTATCACACAGGTGATAGTAGCGCCAGGATTCAGCACCACTGCTTGCCAGCAGCTCTTTCTCATTTCAGAGGTCAGCAGAAGTACCTGCAATTGTAATCAGCTTCATACTCTGTTGTGACGGAAGTCCTGGACTTCCCTGTCACAGGTTCTGGGATTGTGCATATCGTGATCAACAAGTAAGTGGTTAATGTGATTAATACGTAAGTTATGGTCTTCTGGTTAAGACCTGGACTGGAGGGCTGTGGGTTGGTGTCTCCACCACATATGCAGGTCACTCTCCTGTGACCTCAGGAGAGCCACTTACCACTTCTGTTTCCATTTTCCAGCTGAGAGTATTACTTTTATTTTACCTCACTGGCTTGTTGGGTGTATTCATTAAGCAGATGGCGTTATGGCAATGCAAACGTTGTTGGAGGATCCTTATGAATATGAATCTCATCACAGCTGTTTTGTCTTCGTCTCTTCTCTGTGGTGGGCTGCCTCCAGAATAAAGTGTAGTTGTTGTTGTTTTTAAGCAGTTCACCCTGTCTGCTTTTCATCTGGCACTGAATTAAAAGGCTTAGCAAGACGTAAACCTCAGCAGGATTTGTTTTGCAAAGACTTACATTCAAACAAAACAAAGATGCACTGTAATTTTAAGAAGAGTATGTTTATATTTCAGCTTAGGTGATAGCAAGGGGAATGGCTTTGATTAAACCAAACAACCTCAAAAAAACCCACTCTTAAATTTCATAAGTCATTGCAGATGATGTCTGTTGGTACTTCTGCAATGTCCAGTGAGGTGACTGCAATGACCAGAGGTTTGGGGCAGATCTGCCAAGTCTTCCCCCTACAATGACTTTCTGTAGGAAAATGGCAGGACTTTTAAACTGAAAGTTTAATTTTAGAATGTTTAGTCTTTTAGATAGAGAAAACTCAAAGTGGCTGGGTCATAAAGAACAGGAGAGGGAAAAAAAATGTCAAGATGGAAAGGTTTCTATGCACTTCCCTTCCCTGCCCATGCTGGCTCTGACAGCCATCTCTGCTCCCATGGGTTCAGTTGTTTTGTTGGTGTAGGAATTTGAGTCGCTCCCTCCATCCCCTGAGGTCCAGCTGGTGTTCCTCATCCCTTGCTGACACCCAGCACTCACATATTTCTTCTTTCATCTCTGCTCTGCAGGGCCCCACGAGCTGGAGGAGACATCACTTCATTCTCCCTCACAGCTGTCATATATCCATCTATGGAGAGCGACAGCTCATGTGCTCCCAGGAGCTAGCAAAGCAAGCTCATCCTCTGTGCAGTGACTGCCCTGCTCTGGCTGCCACCATACCCAAATGTTTTCCATGTTCTTTAGCTCTGTTCATGGGCAGTCCTTTCCCAAAGGCACAGGACTGTCCTCCAGGACTTCCTTGAATAAAGAAGTTTGGTTTGTTTGTTGGGCCTTTCTGGTTTTGTTTTTTAGATTCCTGCATGCTGTGATTTCAATAGCGATAGAGTATAAATAAGTCTTGGCAGATCTTCAGCTAACCTAAACACATAGAGCTCTAGTGACATTGGTGGGCATGGATAAGTCACCACATTTGAGCACAAGTACCAGAGGCTCCATCCTGCTGACACAGAAGACAATGGCAAACCTCCCACTGACTTCATAAGAAGCAGGATCTGACATTCAGGGAAATATCTGGAGAGGTTTGCTTATGGGAACTCCAGAGAACTTACAATAACATACATTTCATTCTTTCCTATATGTGTCCAAATGTGAGGTCACTTGTTCAATTACACCCCTATTCTTATTCTGTTGGGTAATGAGGGGAAAACAAAAGAGCATTTGCATTTGCTTACAGCACTGTATTTTTCCCCAAAGCTAACACAATGGCACTAGGCAGTTTTGCTCTCATGAAATGTACCAAGCCAACAAGAAAAAAACCAAAACCCCATAACTGAATAGTTGTAAAATGTTATTGAAAGGATTCATAATGGGTTCCAAGGGGTTTTATGGAATGGCTTTAGGAAAGCTTAATTCCTTAAAATTGTTTTTGAGGTGAACATGTATTTAATTATATTTCAATTGAGTTTAAAGGCCTCCTGTTATTAGCATTGTTCAGTGAAAAACTCCTATGTTTTTTCAAATGTACCCCTTAATTCAAGTCTTTTCCTGCTATTTCATTTTGAGAGAGAAACAGCTTTTAAATGCTAATTACTATTTCTGTGAATCTCAGGCAGGTAAAAGAACGAGTTATTGGAATAGTTTTATTTTGATGACCTAGCGGCTAAAAAGCCTTAAATGACAGTGATTGCAAAGTAGTGCAATTAGGCTGAATAAAGGCTACAGATTGTCCTTCCAGGTTCTCTGAAAATGGTACAGCAAGTCTGATTGAAGCAGGATGTCATAACAAATTTGTGGTATGGTAGCTGGAGCCTGCTGGAATGATATAGGGAAGAGGGATGCAGTAAAGGGAGCCATTGTGAGCTGTGAAGGAATAGGGCACTGGGCTCCCTCATTTCTCTATTTACCAAAGGGACCAAATCCGGACTGGGTTTAGCTCTCACTGTCCTCTGCTTCCAGTGCTGCACTGTCTTGCCTCCATTCCAGAACCTGTCCTGACCCGGAATATTTGCTGTGTTACATAGCATGACATTTAAAAATTAACCCTTGGCTTATTAAATTCAAAAGAGCAAGAGAGTATGGGGAGAACAAAGAATGGGGAAGCACCTCTAAAGACCCAGTGAATTTGTTACTTCTTGTGTAAGAAGAGGCTTGCCTACCGGTAAGCTAAATACCTCTGTTTTTCTCATCTTACACACTAACCAAGGCTGCCATCACATCTAGTGGAAACAAAAGTTGCATACCTATAATCTCACTGTATGAGTATAAAAGGTTGACTTCTAATTTATTAGCTAGGCTCCCTTCAGGCCAGGACACAGCTGAGTTGTCTCAGTTATGCCATAAGAAGGCTGCTGAAGCAAACCCCTAGGCTAAATCTATGAATGCTCGGCATACTTGTCTGGCTTTTGTAAGGAGGATTAGCATGTCCAGTTGAGAAATATTACCCATTGTTCAGTCTCCGGCAGCAGTCACAGAGTCAGTCCAGCATATGCTTGACTCCCCCTCTGATATTCATCTATAAAGAAAACTGGTTGTTGTAAAATCCTGCTGCAGGAAGTTCCGTTCTTCAAAAAGAGATAGTTGTCCAAAGATGGTATCCCAGCCTCAAGTGTGCTGCTGCTTTGGCTCGGCTGCTCTGCCCACTTTAGCAGAGACTCTGACCCCAGAGATTTGCCAATGCAATTGCCAAAGCAATTTGAGAATGGAATATTTTGCAAATGTTTGGTGGCAATTTGAGAGTTTTTTGTAAGAACAGCAACTAGCACTTTTTCTTCAAATTAACGGCTGCTGTGCTTGTTGTATCTTTACTGCTAATTTAACTAGTTCCTTTAGAGTACTTTGTACTTGCAGAATGTGTATATAATTTATTATTACCCCTGCCCAAAGGCAATCACAGTGTATATCAGATAATGTACAACACAATGGGAACGCAGTGAACAATGAAAAGTTAAAATTATGCAGCTTACCATTGTGACTGTTGCATCAGTCACAAGGTTTTTGTCAGTTTATACGGTTTGTCATATTAGGCAAGAAATGGAAATGGAGTTGACAAGCACACCCTTAGATGTGAAACAAAAGCACTTTTGAATGTAACTTTAATCTTTGAACTATCATTCATTTGTGGCTAGTTTGTTGCAAGTTGTAAGATATGAAGGTCTGACATCCACCTAATTTTATCTAGCTTCAGTTGCCTCTTAAGGCCAGAATTTGGTATGGAAAAATAATTCACATTTATTTCTTGGCTGCACTGGTATATTTTGCTTTTGATCAGCTTTTTCTAGCCAAACTAACTCAACCATAAACAAGACTGAGATATCCTAACCAGGTCTTGGGAAAACCAAGGAGAAATCTGAGACTCATATCTTTCTCTCAGACTGTTTTTTTCCCCAGGCTGCTGAAGACCTTCCTTGCAGATATATATTATGTTCCTCTGATATCAGGAAATATGTCTGAATCTCCTATTAGGGCAGTTTGGGACAGCACAGTTAGAATGTTAGTACCATAAGTAGAAGCCAAGAAGATAAGGGGCTAATAGGTATGTCTGAAACATCCATGGATAGCCATGGAGCCAAACAAGGATTGTTGGCACTTATATGCCATGAGAAGGAACAAGATGTGACTGTAGGAAGGGCCATGCAGACACAGGGCAGCACTTTTCTGGGGCAAACATCTTTGTTCTAGTCCCTGCAGATAAGCACAAAACAGTACAGCATTAGCACAGGGATATCTCTTCTTTCTTTTTCTCTTTCTCTCTTTCTTTCTCTCTTTCTCTCTTTCTTTCTCTCTCTCTCATTCTCTCTCATTCTCTCTCTCGTTCTTTCATTCTTTCTCTCTTTCTCTCTCTTTCTCTCTCTTCCCATCTTTAATTCATCTCTCCCTTTCTGTCCCTTCCTTCGCTCTTTACCCCTTTATCAAAAATCCTCTGCCATGCATTTCTGTAGTAGGTCAGGGTCTAATGTACAAATTCTCATGCTGAGTGTGCACTTTATTAATAAAATTTTTTTGTGGATCCTCTGACTTCTATAATTTCTTTTGGCCACAAGCATTTACAAATCTTGAGTGCTTCCTTCCCCTTAAAGGTAGGACATCACGCCATACTATTAACAAAGCATGCTGACTTTGGTAATGATTTTTGATTGGAGTGCCAGATTAAGAAATTAATTAGTTTACGTCCTTGTTCCCAGTGCAAAAGCCAGTTGTCAGCCATATGTGATGAGACTCCCACCTCCCCTTAAAAGTTCTTATTTACCAATGTTTCTCTCTCAAATTCTCTTAGCATTTGAAAAGTTCTTTTGATTCACTTGTGGATACAATGGTCTCTTATTTGCCTACACCTTGATTATAATAGAGTTTGCTAGAGTGATTAAAGGATCTCTTCCCAGGACATTTGTCATTCTTGTGCTACAGGCAACATTTTCACAAGTTCCCTTTCATCCTCTTTCCCATTATCTGTGGTTTCTGCAAAACTGAGAGATTTGTGCAAGAAATGCACAAAATCATCTCTGGTAAAAAAGCACTATGTATCATTTGGAAGACATTCCCTGTCATCCCTTAATTTCATATTAAAACTTTGGAAATTTTTGTTCCTGTGAGCCCATATCGTCCTGCAGGGCGGGTACAATCCCTGGCATCAGTATGATGTCAGAGTCCATGGTGCTTTGTCAGTGACTGCTTGCATGTGCACACACACCTGCTCTCTGTGCTAGCACACTTAATAGCACAGATGAAATATTTTAAAGAGACTACTCCTTTTACACTGTTCAATGCAAGATCCATCATATTAAAACCGTTACTAGGGTCAGGGTGCAAAGCTCTCAAAGCCTGAAGACCTGCCTGGGACACCCTTTGATCCCCAGCACTCAGTAAGGGGAGATCTCCCTTACTGAGCTGATGCAAAATGATTTAATGGTCTCATAATCTTCTCTGTTATAACGTCACCCTTCTTTTTCAATTAAATGCAATGGAAGTGTGCACTGCTCTTCCTTCTGATCTCAAAGAGGCTGTTGGAATGCAGTTCTGCATTCTCCCTAGAAGGAAGAGGCTATCTTGGAGGGCTGGGAGCTTCCTCCAAGCTGCAGGGCTGCAACCTCTGCAAGAGCTTGGCGGTGTAGCATGGCTTTGGTAGCAGCAAAGTTTCCTGCTGTTCAGAAGGGCCAGTTATTTCTGATTAAATTTTAAGGGAGAAAACTGAATTCCCCAGAAGCAAAAGCAGCTCCCACAGCTGACTCTCCATGTTACTAAACCTCAGGGCATTGTGTAAAATACTCTGGTTCTTTATAGAGCTGGACCAGCTTTGAGCTGCTCCTCTGTCCATTAACAGTCCCCTGTTCATTAACAGCACTTTGAGGAAGAGGAGAATGTAGTGTCTTAATATCTGCATATCATTCATGCAGTGTATGAAAAGAGTTCTCCCGATGAATAGATTCTAAGGTTACTAGACACTTTGTTCTGTGTTTTATCATCTCTTGCAACCTGGATCTACCCGTCTCCTCTCCTCTGAAGCCTCTTTTCTTACTGCTGTAAAGAAATGAATATTTGCAGTCTGTTTTAGGTTTCTGATTTCTGTTAGCTTGTCTGTGTGTGCAAACACTGTCATCTCAGTGTGGATCTATTGCAGTGGTTTACCACGCTTATTTTGCATGTCAGCCAAAGGCTGTTTCCAGGAGATGGTAAGGAGTGCTTAGTGGTCAAGGAGATCTCCAGGGCTAAACTCTGTTAGTAGGATGTTTTAGGTGTTTGATTCTATTTATTGTGAAATCTCAGAGTTGATATATGGTAATGTTTGCATCAAAAGTAAAGCTGTTTGGTTCAAAAAAAGAAGAAAAAAGAAAAGGCTCTCACACTTGCATTATGTTCTGACCTGGTCTTGCATGCCCTGTTGTGCTCTTTAGTACCAGGCTGTCATTGTCAGTGCTATGATATTTCCCATGGTGTTAGGCTGCTCCACTGCCACTATTCCACCAGACTGATGAAGCATGGCCCCACACCTGCCAGCCTCACCTCCTTCCGCCAGCAGAGCCCCAACAGGTTTCGCTGCACTCAGGGCTAGAACAGCCCAGGATTGTTCCTTGATGTCCCAGTGTTGTCATTTTATGGCCTTCAGGCTGTAATTTGGCATTGTTTTATATGTCTCTGACCCTTGCCAGGTTTTCAGCTGTGCTATTTGATCATGGGTTTCAGGAACCAGTCTGTTTGCACAAGTGCCTTTATGTGGAGCCACATGAGGATTTGCTCTGGATAGCACAGATGACATGGGAGGGGCAGCAGGTGCAGCTGACCTCCTGTGTCTCAAAAGCAACAGGTAACTTCAGCTGCAGCACTCTTGCAGATTTCCTTTCTAAAGGCTGAGTTATAACCTCAAAACACCACAGAACCTTTTAAAAGTTAGAGATTTACCCACTACTGCATAAAAGGCTCTATAAGGGCTTAACCCAGTGGTACTATTGTACTGTTGCACAGAACACTCCAGCGCAGCAGAGCACAGCACTGCAATGGGAATAAAGGCTTCGCAGCCCCAGGCGGCCTTCTGTCCAAGGCTGTAATCCAGCAGCACTGCAAGTGCAGTGCAGTGACCACTAAGGATAACTGGAGCTAGGTACTCCCAAAGGGCTCGCTCGCGGCGGGATCACACCATTAGCTTCATCCATCCTAGCCTCAGTGGCTGAGCACCAAAACAAAGCCAGCCAAGTGATTTAAAATCAAGTCATGGGATTTGTTCCCCTGGAAAACTACATCTGGCTGAGTTGGCAGTGGAGTCGTATTGCCATGTTTCGTGTTAGCTTCAGATTTATTTCACAGTCATCAACACAGTTAAGTAAGAGAATACCTCAGAAGTCATGGAGGTTCTGGGAATATCAGGTCCAAACTCATACACAGCCTAGTAAAATAGACGTAGACTGAGCATTATGTTTTATAGTAAGTAGAATACTAATTTAAATGTACACAAGGAGAGTTTTAGTGTTGTAACAGTGAAACACCCTCACAAACTTAGCAACTTTCCAAAGACATATTATGGTTAATGGGAGTTATGCGTTTTCATATATCTTTCCTTTAAATGACAGGTATTTCCTTCAGGTGTTCTCTTCATGTATTTATTCAGGCTTCAACAGCAGTGATTTTGTTATAAAATACTCTAAAATCTGAGCTGATTTTGTTGTTGTTGGTGGTGTTTTTCCTTTTTTGTTGTTGTTGTGGTTGATTTTTCTTTTTTGTTCCTATAAAAAAATGACAGCCCAGTAGAACTAAAGATTAACAAGAACCAAGAATTCTGTGGTTTGGATAGATGTAAGGACTAAACTTTACTGTGAGCTGCGGTTGTCAGATGTGTGCTTTCAGTTTTGGACCTTAGAGAAATGCAGTGAAAGCCACAAAGTTTAAATCTTTCTTTTTATATTCGTAGGCTCAAAGTATCAGATCCTCATAGAATTACTTTTTAGGCCAGACACTGAACACATAAGAAGTAGAAATTTTAATCAAAACTTACCACCATGTAAAGGGAAATAACTAGGCTTAAATTTTATATATCTGCCTTTTTGACTAAATCTTTGGAAAAGACTGGTGATTTTTGGTTCCAAATGTTCTTCAGTAGTAACTTGAGATATTTTTAAAGAAATCCTAATTTTTTAAGAGGGTGTTGGACAATTGCCTTCTGAAAGTAAATGTTTTCTGTAGTGGTGAACACAGTTAATCTCTAGTTCCCCTTTAAAATATGTGCCAATAAAGAGAAAATGATCTTTGGCTTGGTTCTGTTTTTCTTATATTATCCATGGGCCAGATCCTGTTCCTTCTAGCTTCTGTGTCAAAATGTCTATGGACTTTCTGGCACCAAAGTCAGCCCTTAATTTTGCAAGTTATCTGCAAGGGATCAGCATAATTTCTAAAAATGCAGTGATTTTTAAATGTTTTTTTTTTTTTTCTGTCCCTGGCTAAGCATTCAGCGATTTTGTTCTTTTGCCATTTTTCCTTCCCCAGTTGGTGTTCTGGAAGTCCAGCTAAGCTGCTTGTAATAATTTTCTCATTTATCAATAATTTATTCCATTGCTTTCCTCTCTCTCCTGACCCCAGTGGGTTGCTTACTTCACACTTCTGTTTAGAAAAATTGCTTTCTGCACAGTAAGACCAGCTCCCCTGATCTGTATTTCTGTAGAGAGCATATCAGCATTGATTTAAGAAACCAAGTACATTACAATAAAAGCTCAGGCTTATCTTTTCCAGTTCAGCCGCTGACCAAAGCGACTAGTGAATGCTTTTCTGGCCTTTGAAGACACCAGTTCAATTTCTTCTTCCAAGGTCGACGGGTTACCTTGAAATCCGCATTTCATGCTAGTACTATTATTTTGATGAAAGTTTAGTCCTTCTTCCTGGTGAGCATATTTTAACTCTATGTGGTGGTTTAAGGGAGACAGAAATACTTGGAATTCATTATCTTAGGATACAAAAGTGGCAGTCAGGAGTCTATGTTACGTTTATGAAATATCTATGTCCCTTTTTTTTCACTATGGATCAGCTTTCAGCCTTTACTCTTTGCATTCCCCCGGGATCTGAGTGTGATAGTGAGCAATAGCACTTTCTTGCTATGATGTGAGAGTAAGTGATTTGCATGGAATGTGGGAAATGTGCTAGATCAGGGAACTAAGTTTTAAAAAGGAAAAAACCCAGCTGAACATCAGACCCTCAGGAGGAGGTTGTCCTCACTACACCAAGAGAGATACTGAAGCAGGCAGAACTATGACATGGTTAAAGGGTTCTGTTGATGAAGAGCCTGGGGTAATGGAAGGAGTCAGGAGAAGCAGGGTGTCTCATGGGGCTGCGGGGCTTGTGTTCTCATCCAGCCATCTCAGCCGCTGAGAGCCTGTGGGAGCTTAATGTTTATTTAGGAGATGAACAAGGTTTGGTGTCTTGGAAAGCTGTGGCTCTCCTTCAGCCATCAGAAAGGAGAAGTATGGAAATTACTAGAATGCCAATGTCTCACAGCTGGGATTTAGGGAGCCATTAGCTTTTTGTCTGACTGGCTGGATTTTTTCCAAAGGCACCTGTCAGACCCAGGTGACACTTCAAGCACAGGGAAATATTTGGCACTAGCTGTTCCCTCTGAATACGTTTTGTAGACTGCCTTTTCACATGCTTGCTTTGTTTCCATGAGATTTTTTTTTAGCAATGGCAATAACCAGCAGAGGTACTTGAGCTCTACATCCAGGCTTTGCTGTTTGACTGTGTTACCACTGTTACCACTGTTCCCCTAGACTGAGGATTAAGGCCGATAGTAAGGTATCTACATTTAAATACTGCATCTAACAGTTCCAGTTCCTGCCTGCTAGCTAGGGATCTTGTTCAGGCCTTGTTCCTCTGTTATTTGCCCCATGCAAATAGGCACAGCATGAGCTTTTCATTGCCCATCTATTCCTGTTTTCTGAAGGAGGAGAAAATTATGGTCTGGGACATGAATTTACATGTTTGTTCCACTACGAGGTCTGCCTCTCTCCATATTGCTGCTGGAACATTTTGCCTGACTTAACCTGCACTTTTGACACACACAACAATTTTTAAGTTTCCTTTTCCTCTGGAGACAGCATAAGGAATCTCTATCTTTCTTTATTATTTTTTTTATTGTTGTTTTTTGCCTGTCCTTAAAAGACCTCATTCCCTTTTCTAAACATTTCAGGAAGAAACACAATGTACCTCTGCTTTACAGACAGGAAGTTAAGCACAGGCAAAGCAGAGCGGTGGAGGGGTACACATTCCATAAGTCCTGTAAATATCTATCATAAAAAAATCCTATTAGCTAAAGCTAAGAGTCCTACCTATCATTTTATCTTCCACTAGAAGCTGGAAGAACTGCTGTTTATTTGGACTGTCTTTCTGCAGGAGGCCTCCACAAGCTCTGGCAAACACAGTCTAAGTGTACCTGGGGTTATACAGGATTCTTTTCTGAATCAGATTGAAATTATACTTCTGGACATTGCTCTTCTGACTGTTCTGTTCAGAAAAGTAGTAACACCACCCTAAATTGTATGTGCTTGGCAGATTGGATGCTTGAAGTTTGAGATAGTATCTGTGCATTTTGCAGGCCAGGAAAATGTTTGTGAGGTCCCTTTTGGAAAATGTAACCCTTGCTTTAAGGTCAATTGCGTTTAATAATGACTTTCCATAAAAAAAACTAAACTAATTTCACACTAAAGCCTTTTTCTCTCTTTTAATCATCCTAGTGGGGTATTCTACGTGCAACAATTCCCTGAGAAAGAATCTTCTTCAGTTTCAGCTTTTAAGGCAGAAAAATAATTTCTGAGTCATGACAAGTAGGATGGTTGGGTTCTCTCAACCCTAGCCTGTGTTTATTATCAGCTTCTTGCCTTGCCAGTGCCCTCAAACTCTTCTCTAACTGCATGGATTACCTGTTCTTCCTAAGGGTGTCAGCTTGATGAGATCCATATGGGATCTATTTTTGAAACACTGAGTATTTTAATACCTCTGCTACAATCCTTGACTGCTCATTTTCGTAAATATTTGTAGTAACTTTAGTTCTTACATTCCTTTACCAAGGAGCAAGTGATCACAGCAAGTTCTCTATTTCATTTCTTTATTATTTTTTGTGACTTGCTTTTTTTTTCCTCCAGTAGCAACAGTCCCTCTAAAGTTTGCATCCAGCTTGAAATAAAGATATTAGCTTGCAGACTAGTTGTCTAAAGCTTCCCATGCCGCTCTCAACAGCTTCTGCGCTGTTCTCCTCCTCACCCATGTGTTGCACCTCCTGCTAACATGATCCAGCTTTTCAAATTCAACATTTGTGACTTGGCATTGCCTTGGCTTCTTTCTTCCCAGGCTGGCAAACTTTCACATGGGATCCCCATGCCTTCTGAACTCTCTCTTCTTGGCCTTGCCAAGTCACTCTATTGATGCAGAGTAACCTCACTGAGCAAAAACTTTGGAACAGATCACTTTCTTGGCCACTGAAATGCGTTGTAACAGCAGTGTGAAGGTTATATGATGCAAATACGTTTTCTTAATATGTTTTAATGTTCTTAAACAAAAAAATAAGCATATTGGCAGTAGGTGAAGCAACATCTTAGAATGAATGCTTTAAACATAAAAGTCACTGCAGGTTTTCTCTGTCAAAAGTAAAACATAAAATTTGCATGGCTATATAAATATACAAGGCAAGAACACCACAAGCAAATGTTTACAAGACACATGTTTAGCCAGTATCCTTGTGTTCCAGCAAAAACCAGAAATGCCTGATGAGAAGTCCTGGGCAGTTGTTTATTTTGTCAGATGCTGCAGGTCTGTAGAACGACATTAAATGACCAGCATTTGTGCTGTTTAAAGATAGGTGATGCACCCATCAAATATTTTAGATAGGAGATTTATGGTTTACTTGTTAGTTGATGTTTCTGTTGTTACCCTTACCTGAGATTTCAATAACCACATCTCATTTAGATATCTCTTAGATATTGATGCACAGATCAGCTCTTTCACCAACTGTTATTTCAGGGATGACTCTTTTATTGTGTCGGAACCAAAATCATTGTCATCCTCACTTAGAAGTGAAACCTCCTCATCTCTGTTTCTGGTGTCTTCACCTTACCACTGCAGTCACTCCCATCAGCACACCCCACTTCAAGAGAAGTGTCCGGATGAGGACTTCGTCCAGTTACTCAGAAGAAATTAATGCCTGATGCTATTTTATGCTTTGTGTGCCATGCAGATCCGATCTTTCATTGTCACAGCCTTGACAAGCTTTTACAGTTTCTTTTCTGAATAAAGATGTTCCAGTAATGCTTAAGATTTTTGAACATCCTTAGTATACTCCTTAGTTCCTCTGGACCTAGTGACAACCACGAAGCGTTTCCTACTGGAGCCTCCTCCAGCTACATGTGTGTGCTTGAGTGATATCATGCTGAGAGGAGGGCTTCCACAAGAAGTCTTCCAGACAATGTAGGGATCTTATCAGTTAACTTTTCTCCACGGTTGAGTTGTAGGTCTAGTAGCAAAAGAGCTGAAGAGGAAGGATGTGAAGTCTGGCCTTGCTGGGGGACAGGGCAGTCTAAGAGCACAAAGACTTGGAACTATGGCATTTAGGAGCACTAACAGCTGAAGGTGTTTCTAACAGTAGTGTCTGCAGGAACAATGCATTTGGTGCTGCATGGGGAAGTGGACAACAGGCTGTGGCACAACTGGAAGTGTGTCACTCCTTGTCTAGGGAGACATTGGATGGCAATGTTGTCAGTTTGTAGTGGCAGCAAACCTGAGGGGGACTCTGGGTGTCCATACCCTATGGGCTGCAGTGACTGAGGCAGAGGTTGGGCTGCAAGAGACATGAGAGCTTAAAACCATGGGAAAAATTACTGGCAAAACCCCAGGCAGTCATTGGATTAGGTAAATATTTGAGGATTGTGTTTTGGACCCAATTCTGCCTAATTTTGATTCTGGATGCTAATGTCCTTATGTGGGCTGTCTTTGGAGTGCTTGGGTTTCAAGGGTGGATATGTCAGAAAAGAAATTAAGTGTTAAAGCCAAATGAGGAGGCTGACTGTTCCAGGTGGGGTAATGTTGCACAGCCCTGTGCGGCTTCCCTTCCCTCCTCTCCCTTGCTTTCCACATTTCTTATTTCAATTTTTTATTTCCCACAGCTATAACTGACAGAGACGAGTACTGAAGAAGAAATACCTTTTTTTCCACAGCCATAAAAACAGTTTCCTTTAGTTTATTAACAGCACATGCATGTGTGTTCAGCATCCTTTCCAAAATAGACAATGACCAGGAAGTACTCATTTTGGCAACACATTTGAGGTTAGAAATGTTACTGTTTTCAAAGCATTTCACCAGAGTCATTAATTAAGTGCTAGAATGGAGAACTTCGACCAAACAAAACTAAGGGAAATTACATTTCTCTTTCCTGACCTATATAAAAAGCATTTGTGCTTAAATCATATTGAACGTTTTAAAGCAACCTCTCCCCAGTGGAATATGCAGAAAAGATAAATGTTCTGCAATATGATTGTTGTTCATTATAACGTAGTAGGATTTGGCTGTGTTTCCTCTTCTTTGCAAATATTTAGTGAAAGTGTTTATGGGCTCAGGGTATAAGCAAGGATAGCGCAGATAGGGAGTTCCATTTTATGCTAAGAGCATAAACCAGGAAACTTTCTCCTAATGGGTAGGCTTATCCCCTCTGAGAACAAAGGCAAATCTGTCCCATTCCTGTTCAGTCGCAATGACTAGCATCATGATTTACTCAAAAGCATTGTCCAATTATAAAAAATTACCAGGGCAATACTTTAATATCTAGCAGAACCTGAAAGAATTGGGTGAACAATATATTAAAGGGCTGAAGTGTGAGAGTATCTCCTGTCTCTAGAACTGACTGCTATTCCATAATCACAGACAGAGCAGAAATGGTCTGGCTTCATTTAGTATGTAAATAGTACATAACTGTCCAAATAAGGGAAAAGCCACCAGTACATAGTATCTCAGAGAGGGGTACAACTGCTGTGGCTCTCCTGGATCCATAAGCCTGTGCTGGCTGTGCCAGCTCTGTGTGGGATCCCTTTACTGGGGAGACCAGCTTCATCTTCCCCCGCTGCTGATTGTGCAGCTCTGGGAATACACAGCAGGGATGCTTCTTGGAGCAGTGCTAGGGGAAACAGCACTGAAGCACATGTCTGCTTTACTGGGGTCTGGGAAGAAGCCTCTTTGGTAAGACTGAGCTCTACTGTCCTCTGCAGTGACTGTTGACCACACAGATGTTCATGCTCTAACATCCAAATGCAATGACAATGTATTTGCCTTAAAATACCACATGTTCCCCTTCACTTCCAAATCTGCACTGTCTCTGTGGCAGAAAAGATGAATCTCTAGGTACCATCTCCAGTCAGCTCTCAGCCTGCATTCCCTCCACATGC
Organism: Cnemophilus loriae; assembly: GCA_013397755.1. Taxonomy (NCBI): domain Eukaryota; kingdom Metazoa; phylum Chordata; class Aves; order Passeriformes; family Corvidae; genus Cnemophilus; species Cnemophilus loriae. The sequence goes on along the minus strand of VZTF01009807.1, from coordinate 279,988 downwards.
TGCTATGGATGTGCAAGATGTGTCAGAGCACATAGCTTAAAGAATTGTCTGCCTCCTCCGCTCACGGTCAGGAAATGCTGCAGCTGCTGGCAGTGATGCTGGTTCTTGAACAAATTGGGACCAGGAGATGCTACTCTATTACTTTCTTCCGTTACCCTTCTTTATTCTACTCCAACAATTTTTTTGTTACTGCTTCCATGTCCTAGTGGCTGATCTCAGTCAACAGCTGCTTTTCTCGTACGAGACAGTTTGTTCTTTCACTCTGTTTTTACTGATTACTCATCCCTTTATATAGCCTATTTAATGAGTCACTTTGCCTACCTACCTGCACCAGCATGGTGTGCTATCCATCAGTCCCTTGTTCAGCGGCAATTACCAACCTTTTATTACTGTTTTTTCCTCCCAAAGACTCCTCCTAATGCCAGCATACTTCATTAGCTTCTAATTTTGCAAAGCACGAATTGTGGCATAACTTCAGGAGCTGGAAATAGAATAACTACGTACCCTCTCCTAGAAGTACGCATATGGATGTGGAAGGGAACTAAGACTGAAGTTGCCAACCAATCCTTTGTAATTCCTTTCCACGAACACTTAATCAGACAGATTCTATTGTCACATATATTTGTTCATTTCAAAATTTTCTTAGTGGACTCTGGATGGCAGTTTGTTGTATCAATGGAACAGGATACTGCTCAAGACAAGAAAAGCCTACATTCTTCAAATCTTCTCGCCACTGCCCTAGCACAGTGGCAGGAGGACCCAGACACAAAGTTAATCATGCTTTTATAGATGTCTCCACACTTTCGTCTGGCCAACCTAATTATGACTTATTTTTTCGCATGACTGTCTTTTAGTGGTACCATGAGAATGGAAAGTTAAAATGCTGAGATCTGCTGCTGGTGTGTCACAGGCAATTTTATAAATATCCGTATAAAAGATTAGATTTGGTAGTAACCCTGGAACAATGTTAATTTGAAATGAAATAACTAATGGTTGAGATTTGAATGTTTTGAACTGAAAATACATAATATTATCATTATTATTTGCAAGCGAAATGAATATCAAGCAGGTATGAAACACAGGAATAGCTATTCAGGATTAATGATATGAACAGCATATCTTGCAGCCCTGAAATGAGGCTCAGTATAATCTCAATTGACCTTTCTGTCCTGTCATGTGAAGGAAATCAAGGAGGTTTATTTGCTTCTGTCCTTCCTCAAGGTGTTTTTTTTTTACAATGTTAGATAAAAAAGTCCCGAATTCTGCTTCACTGCTACTGTGATCCCAGCAGAGAAGGGTACACTCTGTGAAAAGATGATAAAGCCAGTCTTTGACTATTCGATTAATCCCTCTACTCTATCTTCCTACGTAAATGGAAGTATGTTTTCAGATCCAGACAGCACAACTATATTTGCAAATGAAGTCAGGCCATTAAATTTTACCATACATAGGTCATGATTGTTGAAAATCGGAGCTGACTGAAAGCTGCTTATCTCAGACCAGGCATTTGGGCACCCCACTCCTGGGGCCCTGTGCAATCTGGTCTCTCTGAGTATCTGTGTGAGTGGTCATGGGTCCAGGCTGGTCCTGAAAGTTTTTCTCATTTCCCCAGCTGCTGGGAGATGAGTTATTTATCTGATCTTTTCAGTCTTGTAAAGCTACCCATAGCACTCCAGGATATCTTGTTTTTCTGGCATGTTCTATTATATTGGAAATGCTGGTTATTAAGGGTAAAAACAGCTGGGGCTCTTTTAAACATAAAAATTATAAAAAATCAGGTCCTTTTTTTGATCCCCTGCCATTCAGATTGCATGCAGCTTTTTACTCTCATCTAGATATATTAGTTATTGTCATCATTTTAGTATTTTTCTTGGTACTATTATTTTTCAAAGATTGCAGCCTCGCAAAATGCTTTCTAAAAAAACAACTGAAAAAAGGTCATCCAAAATGTCCTGTACATTCAATTAAATGGCTTTTTATGTCTTTTCTATTAATATGTACTTTCCATCCTGAAAAACCATCATATAAATCAGTGCTTCATCCAGCAGAAATAAGCGTGTGCCTTGGGACACAGTTTCCAAGTAGTCGTTCTCTGTACATTTCAGTCTTGATTTAATCCAGGTTTACCGCAGCTTTGCTTTAGCTGATTGGGAACAGGTTTAAGTTAAAGTGGACAAAGGCACTCTTAAGCAAGAGTATTGCAAAGTATCACATTAGCAAGCCTGAGTGGGTGCACAGTCTGCGTGCAGAAATCTTGTTTGTTAATGTTCATCTTTGACATATCTTTCCTTTTTACTGAGCCTCTCTCCCTACTGCCATGTTTGCTTTATTTCAGCTGTCCCATGTCTGTGGCCGAATTAATGGGACTGGGTCCTCAAACTTCAGAGCAAGCTACAACATAGTAAAAATTTTAGATCTGTTAATGGCAATGAAAGCTTGTCAGAGGACAGTTCTCCTGCATGTCAAGGGTATTCAGGATGGCATTTTTATCCCTCAACATCAGCTGAAGTGGCTGTGGGGGCTTGGGCATTGGGAGTCATCCAGCACTGATCAAAGTCGTGCTGAGATGGGGTTTTCAGCTGTGTGGGCACTCACCTCTCTCACACTTCAGTGGTGTTCTCTACATTGTGGTACAGTGGCAACGCAGTGAGCCCAAAGTATGTTGGCTGCTCCCCTCTCTTTACCCCCTTCAGCCAGTCCATTACCCTGGTGGGGAGGCCCTTCCCACTAGGAAAGAAGTGTGATGTGTCATCTGCTCTTTGCTGAAGGGGACTGCTGTTGATACTGGGCCATCCTATCTGTAAACAGAAGCATGAGACATAATATCGACCATACAGAAAATGAAGTCTGAATTTCATAGACAGTGGAAAAGCAAAAATGAGGCAGAGAGGGGAGGGCTTAAAGAAAATTTTCATATTCTCACTTGGCAGAAGTAACAGCAGCATTTAGATGGGAATCTGCACCACTGTTTGCTGTCAGAGGTTTCACTTGCAGGAGTTAAATTTTGTAGCAGTGAGGTAAAACATGAGTCTCAGCATCACCATGCCCATGAGAAAATTAGACTTTAGTGATGGAGACATCAGAAGGCCCTGGTGGCCTGTGCAGTGAGTTTGCTAGATGAGAGACTCTTCAGTGCCCTATTGCTTTAGGTACAGCACTAAGTTCTTGCTTTCTTCCTTGTGGGAAGTCCAACAATTGTAAGAAGAGCTGCCCACAAGGTTCACTCAACATTTTTTTGAGGAAAACAGAAAAATTTGCTGGGAATGCTGGGTTTTTCTTTGGAAAAAAAAAAAAAAAGGTTGGTTTTCACTTCTTAATTGCTCATTTCTCTCCATTTTGCTTGTGGAAAGATAAAGAATTTAGAAAAAACCTCCAAAGCTGGTGAAAAACTGGCAGTAGTTGGACAATGCCGAACAAAATTTGCAAAAGTAACAACAACATGAAATGAGTCCTATTCTTTCTGAACTCCATCCCCATTCCCAGTAGATGCTGAATTATCACCTGTCTTCGACATTATTTTTTTTTAAGAATTTGCCATTTATTTTGATGGTGCTGTGAAGCAGGCAGTTCCAGGGCTGACAGGGCAGCCTGCTAACTCAGCTCCAGTGCAGGGATGTGTGCTTTAGAGCTCCCTGCTCCTTTGGGTTAAAAAGGCTGTGAAAACAACTATCAGAAAATTAGACTAGCTTCCTGCCAGGGTTGGATTTTTGAGCTAGTCACACAGGATCTGCAATTTATTATCAGACTTCTGTGTTCTTTTGGATATTGCCCAGAGATTATATGTTACAACTAGGTCAAAAATATGCATGGGTAATTTAATAGTCACTTGGAAATTGCCAAGTATCTTAACTGGTCTGTCCAGCACAGCAGTCTGGAGTTGAGAGACCAGTACCTCACCCTTGGAAGGAAGAGGGAGAAACAAATTGGTAATGGATGGTCAGAAAACAGCCAGCCATCTGGAAAGTTTGATTAACCCCTGCTACAAAATGCATGGAAGATGCTACAATAAAGTCTTTTTTTTCCCCCCTTTGATTCATATGGAAGACCTTATTATACAATATTATTGTGAACATTCTCATTATTCATGTGTATTTGAATCATATTACATTGTTGACATCAGTGATATGTTCTGGTCGTGCTTTCTGTAGGCTGGTTAATGCTGGGAAATTATTAGGTAGATATTAGTTACATTTAATAGCAAACATTTTTCTCGGAATCCAGTTGTGTATGTATGGTGCTAAATGCATGTTGGGTCACAATATTCAGCAGTCCTCACTGCACTGCATTAGAGCCCACAAAAACAGTCCCTGCTTGGAAAATTTTCCCACTTAGCTGTACCGGGGAAATGGATCTCTGATGATTTTAGGCATGCTTTTTTGAAGGTCAGAGGACTGCTACTTGCAGAAGCAACGGTTACGAAATCCCTCTTTTGTAAGCAAAAGTAAAACGGTTTTTCTTTAGGTTACTGTGTTCAGCCTCCTTAAGACAGCTGGTTTTGAGTTTGAAATGGACCTCTCAGAAAGCTTCCCCCCCCACACCCTGCAGACAGGAGAGCTGTAAGGACAGGCAGTGGCTTTCTTGGTTTTAATTCCCCTTTCAATACTTCATTGCTGCCATAAATGTTGTTTTCCTTTCTGTAGACTTACAAACTCAGTGCAGTTGGGCTGGGTTTGCAGAGAGAGCTGCATTCAGAGACCTTGAGAGAAAGAGCAGAGCATACCCGCAAAGTGCTGTCTTGAAATGGATAGTGAGCCTTGAGATGCTCCAGCAATCAGTGAAAAGTCTGTTGACTGATTTAAAAGCAATTTGACTGAACTCTGAAAAGCTTGACTCACAGATCATGATGACCAGTGCATAACAGCCTTTTAATTATTCGAACGTTACCCTCCAGTTTGAGCAAAGCTGGAGAATCTGGATCAGTCTGTTTGTTGTGCATAGTGAAATCCTTCTGCTACCCCTTTCCCTTGGCACCACCAGTGCTTGGGTGAAAATCCACCAAGAGAATGCCTGCTGACTTAGATGGAAACAAGCCCGCAGACCTCAGTATTTAGTCCGGCTTTTTTTCAGTTCTCGGATCCCCCTGCTGCATTTTCAAAGCTCTTTTCTGACTTTTCCGTACATCAGAGACATGACAAACCCAGCACCTTGGTGTTGCATTTAAAACATGCTCTAGATGAACCTTCTTTTAAAAATGAAGGCAACCCGTGTGGCTTTCCTTGGGTGAAGAGGTGTCTCTCCATGGTGTTTTGTGAGCCACTGGTGTGTGCTACCAGCTGCTCTTCAGCAAAGGTTTCAGATGGAAAAGGCAGCAACTTTCTACTTCATGTCCATGCCAATGGCCAGACCCTGGTAGTAGTTTTTTGCAAGGAAAGGACCAAGCAGCCGAGCCCATCTGCTCAAGCTAAGAGCTGGCTTCAGGCATGGGGGTATGGCTGAGGAAGAGGGAGCTTCGGGTCTCCCAGTCTGGCACCAGCAAACACAAATCCTAGCTGACTGGAAAATCAGATTTATCATAATTTGCAGGCCAAGTTGCCTTCCTGCAGAACAGCTGGCACCGAACTGAATTGAACACACATTGCCAGACCTGGCTTAAATGTATAAATTCAAGATTTTGTCCCAGAGCACTTTATATGCTTGGCCTCTTTGGCCTTGGGTGGATTATTTGACAGTTGAAGTGTCTCTGTCAGACTATCTCTTATGCACTGGTTGTCTGGAGAGAGCTGGTGTGCCTATCCTTGGAGATGCTTGAAGGTCTTGGTCGACTGGCTCCAAGCTGGAACCACAGCTGACCCTGCTCTGAGCAGAGGTTTGCACTTGAGGACCCCGAATAGTGCTATGGAAAGAAAAATTTGCAGAAGTTCTACCCTTGTTCTGTGAAAGCTGCCAAAAGTGGAGAGTATTCAACAGGTGCTCTCTGAGTAACTGCATTTATTGACTGTCCAGAACAGTGCTGCAGATCTAGAACTGGTTGTACTCAGCTCAGTTTTCTCTGTTTATACAGGTTTCACAGCACTGTCAGAACTAGGGAACCTCAGACAGCACATCCGTTAAAAGCAAGTTGGCTTTAAGTGTTGAGAAAATTTTGCTTTATTCGAACTGGAATTCAGTAGTTGTACTTCAATTAAACTACTTGAAATACTATTTTTTAAATCTTCTAGCCCACTCACTGCATTTTTATCCCTTGCAGGCAGGGGAGGGATAGCTCTGAGTTGAAGATAGCAGATGTGTGAGTGGGTTAATGACAAAATGCAGTGAGGTGGACATGAGCCCGTTACTTAATCCGGATTGTTAGGGAGCCCGTCACAACATCCCTGAACCTATTGCCCAGTTTTCCTTTCATTGTATGACTTGTCTGTGGATTGCAGAGTAAGATTAGAGAAGCATTTATTGCACTCTCTATAAGGAACCAAAAAGCCTCCTTATGCTGTTATGGCGTTACTGTTTTGAGTAATGGTCCTTCCTACCTACCAGTTCTCATCACTTATTTTCTTATGCACTTGAAAAACTGTATTTGAGACCTGGTTTGTTGAAAATGAAGTTACTTACAGTTAATTTTCTGCCATATCAACTCCTTTATTTACATTAGCAAATGCTTGGAGCCTGTGAACTGATTGCTACAGACTGAAAATTATTTAGAGGGTCACTGTGAATGTTATGTTGTAAGTTTATACTACTTAAAGCTTCAGAGCATACTGAGTCCCAGCTGTGTTGTTAAACTCATTCAGATAATGCCTCTTGGTGACGTGGAACTAACCACAGAATGCCCTGCTTCATGGTACTTGCCTGTATGCACGTTTGCAGTAGATGCCCACTCTAAAACGGAATCCCTCAATCCTTACCATACAGTCATAGAATCATAGAACTACAAATAGTTTGAGTTGGAAGTTTAAAAAGGACAGCTAGTCCAATCCACCGGCAGTGGGCAGGGACCTCTTCAATTAGATCATGTTGTTCAGAGCCTCGTCCAACCTGACCTTGAATTTTTCCGGAGATGGTGCATCCACCACCTCTCTAGGCAACTTGCTCCAGTGTTTCACCACTCTCACTGCAAGAACTTCTTCCTTATGTCTGGCCTTAACTGATTCTCCTTTAGTTTAAAACCGTTACCCCTTTTCCTATCACTACAATCCCTAATAAAATGTTTGTCCCCATCCTTCTTATAAGTTCTTATAACTTAACTGTTAAGTACTGAAAAGCCTCTGTAAGGTCTCCCTAGAGCCTTCTCTTCTCCAGGCTTAACAATCCCAACTATCTCAGCCTTTCTTCACAGAAGAAATGTCATAGAGATGTTTTTCATTACCTTTCACTGATCAATTCAGACGGTGAACTTCAGACCAGACAACTCCTGCGCATCTTTACAGGCATTTTCAGCAGAGGGTCTTCACCACCAAATAGATTGAATTGTGCTATTATAGGCAAAAAAAATTCCCCCAAAATAACATTATTACAAATTAAATTTTTCAAGAAAACATTTAATTTCCTTTCTATGTAGCCATAGGCCAAAATGAGCTGACATGCATACATATCTGCTGTGCTTAAAGACAGATAGAAAAGGTCTTGGAGGTTTTGAAACAGTCATAACCCTGCAGGAAAAGAAAAACAACAAAAGGAAAAATCCCAGGAGTATAAAACTCATAGAACTTCAGTATCAGGGGTTATTATTTTTCCTATCTCCCTGTATCTTTCAAACATAGAGTTCAGAATTGAAAACATCTTTCACAGATGCAAAGTTTTCTAATAAATTTTGCCTGAAAATGTTTTGACATTATTTACAGTTTCTAGATAAGCAGATATAAAATATAATTTTCATACTTTTGAGGAAAGCTTGATAAGTGTTTAAATTGCAAGTAGGAAAAGCAATGCACAGAAAACCATTAAAAAATGTGAACTTTAGATAAACACCTAAACAAAGCATTTCTATGAAGTCAAAGGGATTTAATTACAGGATGTTGAGATTAAACATATACTTCTTAAGACAGAGTTTTCTGAGCCAAAACAAATAAATTAATCCTATCTATAGTTTTCTGAGTGTTTTGCAGTGTATGGTTATGTATTTTTACCCTTCTATCAAAATACCTCCTCCTCTCCTTATGTTTAATGGAAAGAAAATGAAAATTCATTTTACAGTTGGAAAAGTAGGGCAGAGAGATGATGGGCAAGGAGTCCCAAATCCCAGGGAGCTGGGAGAAGCCAGAACTATCTCCCTGCTAATCCTTTGACTGTATATGCCACTGAAGAAGTTTGGGTCTTCATTCAAGTTTGGAGGTGTAGCTCTGACCTCCATGAAACCTTTGGGAATGCAGTTAGTATGGCTGATATGCTCTGCATGGTCAGGGCATCCCTAGGAGCAAGCTCACCCTGCATTTCTGCCTTGCTTCAGAGGGGAAACAATAACTGATGCAGATGGCTCCCGGTCCTCTCACCTCCAGCCCCAAAGTTCAGAGGTTAGTAAAGCACAAGGGAACAATTTGTGATTGATTCTGCCCTTTCCTGTTGCTCACAGTGGACCAAAGCCTGCGCGCTTGCTGCAGTGAGATCCCCTATGGAAATCTGTGGGATGTTCACATAAGGGCTTCGGGTGGCTAAGAGCAACCTTCTGCCTTCAAACTAAAGAATATAAATTCAGGCAGTTCAGGAAAGGGAATCGAGGGCGAAATTCAGGTGTCTGCGAAGCATAGATCATGATGAATGAAAAGTCTCTTTCTCCCAATGCGCTGTTATGAATGAGGTACCAGAAATGTGATTCCAGGGGCTGCAAACAGTATCGTAAAGTGCCACTGCACCGTCCAGTCAACACTAGCTCATGAATTATACCAGAAAAGCCTAAAACTCCTGCTTGATTTGGTCCATGTCTTTGAATAAAATCTTTAAAGACAATGTATGGCTTTTAAACCTGTATGAGGATCTCATACAAATGGAAGGTTACAGGGTGTGTGGTTTGGTATCCTGTGGCTTGAGCTGCCACAAAGGTAAGGCTGCAAACTTCTCTTTGTGTGTATATGTTAAAACCAGAAAAATTTCTAAATGCTTATTTTTATAAGTTATATCTACATATAAATTTATATCTATAATATTTTTTAAAAAGTATGCTCTATGTTTGAACTAAAGGTGACTGCCTTGCACTAAAAAATTCAAATTTTTTAAGTGGACATTTGACACAGGCATCATTCATTGAGAAAGAGATGTGGGCTAGCCCAGCAGAAACCATCTTCATGGAGATTTATGCTCATGCTCTGAGTAAAACTCCTTATAGGATCTGAAGAGGTAGCATGTTATTTGTAGTCCCCAGGCAAAATCCTATCTGAGATAAGTAGAAAAGTTCCAGCAGAAAAGAAATCAGATTAGAAACGTCTCTGAGTTGCATTTTTGACTTCTCTCTCTTCTTAAGAAAAGGCTGGGTATGAAAATTAGGCAAGCATAAAGAACATGGATCTTGTGGAAAATGTGTTGCTGTCATCAAAGGGATTGAGATGACTTCTGAACTTTAACTACAGCATGGGGTGAGTTCTGAGTTGTGGGTCTGTGTCCAGGCTTTGCAGGCTGTCCTGATGCTGCCTCTTACCATCTCTGCGCCTCAGAAGCTCTGTGAAAGATGCTGCTGCCAGGGTGCCTGGCTAGGCAAATAGAGAAAGGGGGAAAAAACAGCATATTTTTTTGCCTGTACTGGAATCCCATATACCAGCCCTCCTTCTGACGGAAGGAGGGCTTACCTCACCTCCCTTCTGTTATACTTTGGGCAGCAGAAGTGGCTGTGGTATCTGCAAAAATGTATGCTGGTCAGTGCCAAGAATTTTGCAGGTTTAAAAGCACAGTCCAGCTTTTAGGCAGGATTCAAAGATGAGAAGGTTGTGCCATGGGTATTTACTTAACCATGTTGTTTGGCAGAAAGGAAAATATGGAAGGAAGAGAAAAATTTTGGTTCAAAAATGACCTCCTGGCAGTAGAAGTCAGCAAGTGAGAGGTGAGTGACACATTGAGCAGGGCACAAGGGGCTTTAAAGCTGAGATGAGACACTTATCCTGGATTTGACAGGTAAGGACTAGCTCATGGCTTTACAAAAACAAGCACCTTCCCAGGATCTTCACACCAGTGTCATGAGTGCTGAAAGTGGGGCATGTCTTTGTTTGGCAATGATGGAGAAAAAGGTGTTGCTGTCCTTGGAGGACAGGCAAAGTGTGTAGTTCAGTGAGGACAGGCAAATGGTGTAGTTCAGTCATGCTACAGGTGCCCAGGTGGCATGGGTGGTTTCTTACACAGGCTGGTGCAGCCAGCTGGAAGATGTTGAAGTGCTCTGTACACGTGGGCTGAGCAGCGTCTCCAGGCTGAAAGTGCTCTCAGTTACATGAGATATCAAACAGTAGTGGAGCTGCTCTGCATGGTAACTGCAGACACATCCGGGAGAGAGAGGACTTGAGAGCACAAATAAGTGCTCAAATGCCCAAATCAAGCTTTAGATAACAATTGTTTATCACAGCAGGTATCACAGAGAGGCTGGATATGAGTTGTGTTTTAAGAGACTTAATCATGGCAGGGCTCCTAAATCAGGTTTGAGCAAAAGGACAGAGATATGAACTGCCATAAGGCTATTCTCAAGCCTCAGATAAATGAATTTTGTTGTTTCTTATACCTTTCCACTTCCTTGTTTTTTGTTAGACTCCAAACAGAATTGTCAAAGGATGGTTTATAGCATTTTCATGAGAGATAAAATCAGAAAAACTACCAAAATTAGCTTTGTTAATATTCTTGGCATGCTGTTCCAGGTTGACTTCTAGATCAGAAAGTGATCTTGATCTTGACATTTTTATACCTTCCTTCCAAACATCTGAACTTCTTGAACTCTGCTCAACTTTACTTTGTCTCCTTTAGTTGTATTTCCTGTTATACCGTTAAAAAATCCACAGAAATATTTAAAACTCCAGAGCAACAAGCATATGGAGAAATTTACCAGGAATGAAATGCATTTGTTTAGATGTGATTAAAGAGGAGGTGTGATGAGGATTGTCTTCTAGTCATGCTGTACCCTCAGAAGGAAAGGGAAATATCTGTGTGGCAAACCCCGCATGTAATTAGAAGTAATGGGGTCCTGCTGAGGCTCAGGCTGTGGCTCCTGATTCCACTCTGGTTCAAAAAGTGTTTACTTGCAGTTTGCAGAGAGTTGGCAGAATATGCCTGTGACTCCTTTCTTTCCATGTTTTCTATTTCTTTCCTGGGGAGAGCAGCTGGAAATCTCTTTACATGTTCATAATAAACTGCAGCTACAGAGGAAGATCAGCTAGATCAGCAGTCACTAGTAGTAATACTCATCAGTACTTCCTATGTCCCTAATGCTGGGTAATTTCATAAGGAAGAGGAGACAGAGGAGTGAGATAGTATGTTGGAATGAGCAGAGAGAAAAAGGAGCATGATCAGCAAAGTGGACATCATTATAAACTAGAGAAAAGTAGTTAGTATGCAGAGAAGGGGGCACAAGAGGGCCTGGGGACTGCAGCATGGGGAGGTATTGGAGATGCTGAAGTGCTCTCCCAAGTGGGTTTATTGGCAGGCCAAAGCACATGGCTTTTTCTGTGTTATTTCCTGTCTCTTGAATAAGAGTATCTTGAATAAGAAGGAGGTCCACAACAACTCAAATGTTTCAGCAGTGCAGCTCTGCAAATTGATAAATAGCAGTAGAGTGGATGCAGGTGCTTTTTGCACTCCTTTAGGTTTGCAGAAAAGTATTTTATATGTTCAAATGAGACAGTCATATCTACAATGTCAGTAGAGCAGGGCAGGAAAACATCTTCACCCTTTTCTCTGTAAAGCAAGGAAAGAAAAGACAGAAATTTAGCAGTACCAGGACAGAGCCTTGAGCTCGTATACCAGAGAGCATGACAGTCTTTCTCAAATTTTCAGGGAACTGGTGAATTTTGTGTAAGAATATGGGGTAACTTAAAATGCCTTTGGGAATCAGAGGACAGGTCGCATTGATGTTGTAGACTTAACCATATTCAGAATATTAATACACAGGAGACTATATTGAAACAGGTATGATTTTACCCTTGAGATTTTAAATGGTAACCAATTGTAAATAAAGATAGCCAGAGTAGGGATTATTAGAAGACCAAAACTGTCAGGCAGAGTGCTGGAGATGCAGAGGTGATGCAAGTTTAGTGAAGAACAGAAAAATAAAAGAAGGGAAATTAGATGCTCTTTGCAGTCCGATAATTACCCATGGTGAGGAATACATCTGAAATTACACATTGGAAAGTTGTATGAACTAGAAAGAATAAATGATATTCAAAATTTTCCCTCATTTTAAATATTTTGACCCCACCTACATGTAGTAGGTTTTATGTCTTACATTACTTGAGAATTGGACTTGTTAACATAACTTGACTATTTCCTCATTCTAGAGCTTGTTTTTTTCTAGTTGTTGGTGAGATGCAGCCTGAAAAGTATGGTGTTGTAATATTTTTGACTCTTCTAATCTGACAGTGCTCATGTCTCTCCCTGTGTGCCTGTATGTGCAGGTGTTTACATCTCCATACATGTGTATACATGTACACTACTACTATTCTGAAGCAATTGACCATGGTACAACTGTGGTACCACTGTCTTGAAAAACAGAGCCTGAACATTTGCTGCAGAATGTTTTTAGTGTGAGCTGTGTAATAGATGAGCCGTAAGGGTTTTGAACTGCAGACAGAGAGATGTTTAGATCTACAAAATGCCTAATTTGTCAGATTTTATCTAACTATCTCCTTGGACAGTGAAATTTCTTCTGAAAGTTCTCTCTAAGCCCATCAGGTTGCTGTCAATCCTGAGGTGCCCAGTATCCATAAGCATCAAGACTGATAACCATAAATTTTCCCATTGTTCTAACAGCTACATCCAGGCATAAGCTCATTAATTTCTTTTCAGTCTTAATTCAGATATATAGAATCCCAAAACATTTTGAAATGCCCTGCTCACCTAAGCTCCACTGGCACCTCACTTTTCAGTGGAAGCTTTCCTATAAGCCTCATGTTTTGCTGTCTTTGATTCTCATGGGCCCCAACTTCAGCAAAGCAGATGAATTTAAAACTGAATTGATATCCAAGGCTACTGGAAAAAAGAAATAGGTATCTTTGCAAACAAGAGAGCTCAGTCCAGAAGGTGATCCCAGGGCACACCCAAATTACATCAAAAGGATTATCATTCTCATAAAAAAGACTTACAGAACTACTTACTCAAGGAAGAAACAGGCAAGTAATAGAGGGAGGTGTGCAAAGGGAGGAGGGTATGTGACTTGCTGAATTCATTAATCACAGGATCACAGGATATTCTGAATTGGAAGCAACCCACAGAGATCAGCAAAATCTGACTCCTGGTTCTGCACAGGACACCCCAAGGGTCACACCATGTGCCTGAGAGCATTGTCCAAACACTTCTTGAACTCTCATGGGGCTGGTGTTGTGACCACTTCCCTGGTGAGCCTGCTCCAGTGCCCAGCCACCCCGTGAATATTTTTCTGATATGCAACATAAGTCTCCCCTGACAGAAGTTTGNTCCAAACACTTCTTGAACTCTCATGGGGCTGGTGTTGTGACCACTTCCCTGGTGAGCCTGCTCCAGTGCCCAGCCACCCCGTGAATATTTTTCTGATATGCAACATAAGTCTCCCCTGACAGAAGTTTGGGCCATTCCCTCGCATCCTGTCACTGGTCACCACAGAGAAGACATCAGTGTTTGCACCTTTGCTACCTTATGTGAAGAAGTTGTAACTGCAGTGAGGTCTCCCCTCAGTCTCTTCCAGGCTGAACAGACCAAGTGACCTCAGCAACTTCTCATACGCCTTCCCCTCAAGGCCCTTCACCATCTTCAAGCTCTCCACTGGACACTCTCTAGTAGTGTCCTTCTTATACTGTGGCACCCAGAACTGCCCCCAGCACTCGAGGTGAGGCCGCCCCAGTGCAGAGCAGAGCGGGACAATCCCCTCCCTTGCCTGGCTGGCGATGCTGTCCCTGGTGCCCCCCAGGACATGGGTGGCCCTTCTGGCTGCCAGGGCACTGCTGGCTCATGTTCTACTTGCCATTGACCAGGACCCCTGGGTCCCATTCCACAGCCCCACTTTCCAGCATCTCATTCCCCAGTCTGTACGTCCAGGATTGCCCCATCCCAGGTGCAGAATCCGGCACTTTCCCCTGTTGCATTTCATTTGGGTGATGATTGCCTAGCCCTCTAATTTGTCAAGGGCCTCTCTGCCTTTGAAGGAGTCAACAGCTCCTCCCAGTTTTGTATCACCTGCAAACTTGCTTAGTATCCCTCCCAGTCCTGCATGCGATCATTTATGAAGATGTTGAAGAGCACAGAGCCTAAGGTGGAGCCCTGTGGAACCCTACTTGTGACAGGTCACTATCGTCGTGTTGGTGTTGGTGGAGTAACTGCTGCTTATTTCAAGGGGAACCTTTAGCTAAGGAACCCCTGGCGGTGCTTCTTGGCACCCCGCAGATCAGCTCTCTCACC
>VZTF01009807.1:230556-265012 GCA_013397755.1 Cnemophilus loriae | reverse complement strand
TGGGGGAGGCCTTTCTCACTGAAGAAAGAGGGGAGTCTTGCACTTTGGGGCCTGTCCACCAGCAGGCCCCCTCTGTACCTGGGCTCTCTGGCCCCCTGGCCACCACAACTGTTGGTTCAGCCAACACAGCAGGTCACCACTCTGATGTCACCCCAGTCACTGTAACCCCTTGTGCCTGACCCGTGAGGCAGTTGCTCTCTCACCACACGATGTGTTTATCCAGCTGTGGGCTGAATGATGCTGTGAGAAACAGTATCAAAAGCTTTACTGAAAGCCAAAAAGATCACATCAACTGGCTTCCCCTGGTCAGCTAGGTGGATTACCTTGTCATAAAAGGAAATCAGGTTTTACAAGCAGGAAACAGTGCTGGGCGTAGTTACTAGGGATAACCAAGTTTTCAGTGAGGATGACTGCAGATTTATGCCTTCTGTTGATATAATATCTCCTCTACTAGTGGTCAGGCAAAGATACTTTTAAAAGATAAGTCAGTATGAATGGAAAAGGGTGCACTAGTACACACTTCGCAAAAGATAAATATGGAAGGCACTGAATTTTAAAAGCACTCTTGCTGATGATTTCCTTTAATCCTAAATTTCAGTCTAAATTAGGGAGTGCCACACTTCTAAGCCCTGCGAGGTACTCCCCGCACCTTCAGACACCGAAATCCCTTAGTTATCTTGCCTTAGAATTCTGCACAGCAGCTCCCAATTGTGAAGGCTGGCAGATTGCTTAAAACACTGCAGGCATTTTGAATGTTGGCCAGTTTTATTTAAAAAAAAATAAAAATTGTGAAGTCTAATTTTTAAGACTATTCTTCTTGTTCATGTTTTGCTATAGAGTACTATGAAAAGTGTCATTTGCAGCTCTAAAAGTTTGAATAACAGGTGCTAAACTTTGGCTAATTACTTCCATCACTCATAAAGACTGTGAATCAGCCCTGCAACCTGAACTTGGTCTTTGAATTCTCCTCCAGTCTTACCTTTAAAATTAGCAAATTGTCTTGGCTACAAATACGTTGATGCTAATTTGTGGCTGACAGGTCAAGAGAGGTGATTCTGCCCCTCTATTCTGCCCTTGTGTTGCCCCACCTGCAGTGCTGCATCCAGCTTTGGGGTCTCCAGCACATGAAGGACACGGACCTGTTGGACTGAGTCCAGAGGACAGTCACAAAAGTAATCAGAGGAATGGAACGTCTCTCCTTCATGAAGAGGCTGAGGGAGTAGGTTTGTTTAGCCTGCAGAAAAGGAGGCTGTGGGGAGACCTTATTGCAGTCTTTCAGTACCTAACCGGGGGCTTAATAGAAAGATGGAGAGGGAACATTTAGCAGAGTCTGTTGGGGTAGGAAAAGGGGTGATGGTTTTAAACTAAAAGAGCATTGACTCAGACTAAATATAAGAAAGAAATTTTTTAAGTGGGGATGGTGAAATCCTGGGACAGGTTTGCCTCGAGAAATGGTGGATGTCCCCTCCCTGGCAGCATTCAAGGCCAGGTTGGATGGGGCTCTAAGCAACCTGACCTAGCTGAATATGCCCCTGCTCACTGCAGGGGGTATTCAACTAGATTACCTTTAAAGGTCCCTTCTAACCCAAACTGTTCTGTGAATCTAATGAATATATAGTAATTGTACCTGTTATTTAATACTACTGTTATTTAATATCTAAATCACTATACTACAGAAGGATTCCAGCGCATAGCTGACTAGCTGACAAAATTATTTACAACAAATCCACCTATTAGTTTCACCAGATACTTCAGTTTTACAGCCTGATACCCACCACTGCAGCTCTCTTGCCTTTCTGTGTAAGCCAGGATCCTCTCCATCTTTGAATGGCCAAATTTCAGCACTAGGTAGACATCCTCTACTTGCACTGCATGTCTTGTCTTTCTGACATTTTCATTTCATTTTTCTGAAGAGATTCAGAAGAAAGGCACAGGCTAAAATCTCCCTGACTGGGCTGAATCAAACCATGCCATCATCTGTCCTGGACTGCCTGTGCTGTATAATTCCCTAAAAGCCAGCCGTGAATGCTGAATCCTCTTCTGGGCACCACTGAGGTTGTGGGTCTGCAGCTGAGGTGTGACACAGGGTCTCTAGTGGACACAGTGGGTGGGGTGGCAGCTGGCACCATTGTCCCCTTCCTTGGCTGAGAGACTCAAAGATGAACAAGGCAGTACCAATAACATTTGCAGAACTGGAAAATAATTGTGTGTGAACGATGCGTATGATAAGGAAAGGATGCAACAGTGGCTTTTTGTCCTGGAAATCTTTCAACTTGCCACAATTCAGCAAACACCCCACAGGTTTCTTCTTTGTGCAACTGAAAACATGAGGTCTGAGGAGCTCAGAGACCATTGCAGAGTTTTAAAAGGGCATAGCCACCCCAATGTGCAGATTTGAATTACTATTACATTAATATTCTTTCTTAATATTGTCAGAAAAGCCAACGTTTTTCCCATGAGAAATTCTGAATCTTTTTCTTTACTGAAGTCGGTACAAGGCTCCTGCTGACAGAAAGGTTAATAAAGGAAGTGAGCTATCCAAAGTGCTCTGACAATGTTTATTATTTTTTTTTTATCAACAACACAGACTTGTATTTTAACCTTCAGGGTCTCAGGATATACTGATGCACCAGAAAATAGATGTGAAACTTGCCATAAGTTGCTGATGTCAATCTGGAAATGAGTGAGAGTTGTCCAAACATTGCTTTAAACATCACTGTGACTTTCAGATTATGATTTGTGTAGAGAAAAGGCACATTTAGGGAACACCTTGCTCCTTAATCTCTTTTTCTGCTTTTGTTTGTTTGCTTGTTTGTTTGAAGCCCTTTATTTCCTTCTGTGCTGTTGGAAGATACTGTGATTGCCCAAACATAATTTCATGTTCAAAATAACAGTTAGACAAAATGTTCCCCAGCCAAAGGCATAAGTCCAATCCCTGAGAATTACTTGTAGAGCTTAACTGCAGTATTCTAGAGATAATAAAGATGAGACTTTTAAACAAGCTTTCACAGAATGGAGTTTTACTTGTTCATTGGCTCATCTAAAATTAAATGGAGCATTTCAAAGAAGAACTGCTACAGCAGCAAAATCCAATAAGAAGAGAGAAAATATGCAGCTAGAACAGAATAGTTATAACAAACATTTCTAGTGTTAATTCTGCAGAATGCTGCAACTATTTTGTGCTATTTCAATGCATTTGAGCAGCCCTGAGCTCCCAAGTCTCATCAAGCATGGAACAGCATGCTTCAATCTCCAGTGTAGTTAGTTTAGGTCACAAGTTAGGATCCAAAACTGGACTGGAGACTGAATCTCTTCATGATGTTCCCACTTTTAATTCTGAAAAAAGCCCATTTTAGAAATTGTCTTTGTCACAAAATCGGGGTTTCCGTTTTAGTTCAGGATATTTTAGATTTTAGGTTGGTTTTGAACATATTCAGTTTTGAGTCTTTGGTTCAGATCTAGGAGTCAGATTTCTACCTGCTGCTAATTTCTAAATGAATTTTTTTTGTTGCCAGAATGAAAGAAGTTGGATCTGTCTGCTTTTATGAGTGTGGAGCAGAAATCAGGTCCCTCAAGAAACTGATTGTACCTGTATGAGCTGACGCAAGAAGCTGAAGAATTAGACTGAGTGTTTTCCAGACCATTGCTATCCTCTTAACACTCACTTTCACAACTCCGCAGTCCCTAATTCTTCCTCAGGATTTCTACTGCTTCTCCTCTTACTTTTGTCTTCTGTAACATTTTGGTCAGGGAGTATGCCTTATCTATGTTTGGAAAGTGCTTTGTAAATTTACAACACTCTATAAATCCTTTTATGAGAATCAGAATGTAAACCTTTACCAGCTACAATAACATGAGTGGAAAATTCTATGTTCATTTCTCAATGACTGACTAAATATTGTCTTTAGAGTTATATTTATAGGGACATTCTTTGCATGTGACTTACTGTAAATGTTATTCTTAGAGGTAGAGTTAGGAAAACCAGCTATTCAATACAGATCTTTTACTTTTCTTGAGTGTCAAAGAACTTTTTCCAGTTACACTGCATCCTTCAGGGAGACAGAAAGTAAGATGAGCCCTTAAAGTTACGTGGAATTGGAGCAATAAGAAGTATTTTCATTGTTCTAGGGTTTACAAAACCTACCTGGAACTGTTTTGGCTTTGGGGCTTTTTTTCAAATTATTTTCCAAACCACTATGCTTTTCAAACCCCCTTCATTTTTTTTTTTTTTTCCTCAGCATCTAATCACCAGTAACAGTTTCAAATGCAAACAAGGAGATGTTCATGAGAGAGCAGTCTGGGCTGATTTATCCATGCTTTTTTTGAGAGATCAGAAAAGAGAGATCAGAGAGAGAGGTGTCTTTGGCTCCTGTCTTCGTATGCCAGCCCATCCTTGCAGACAGAGCAGCTGTGCATTTCAGCCTGGCACAGGGTGGGCAGGGGAAGGTGTGGTGCTTTGGGTAAGGCAGTGCCTTCCCATGACCAGTGTGGATGGATGCTCTGTGAAGTCCTGGGTGGTTCCGAATGGGAATGGACACACCTTATGCTTTCTTTGACCCCATTTTGCACTTGCGTGTGCAAAAGTACGAGGTAGTACCTTGAAAAGAGGTAGTGGAAATCACAGCAAATTAATCAAGCTAAATTCCTTTGCAAAACCGATGTGTAGGAATGCATCTCTTCCTGCTTTATTGCTGAGGTTCCTATTGAGGTCTCCTGATTGTAGTTTATTTCGTATAATCTGATTTAAAAGTCCTCAGAAAACAATCAAATATCTCCATAGATAGAACAGGATTACAAAGATGGTACAATTATTCATTTGCCTTCTTTCTGTGTTAATAGAACAGCTGCGGCCACCCCTTCTTTAACATGGCTGATTCCTGTCCAAGTTCATCTCCACTCAAAATAAATGTGGGTTTTCTTATGTCAAGATAACTCACAGAGACTTCTAGAGACAATTTACATGCAGTTTCTACTTTTCTACACCTATAAATTCACATGAACTTAGAATTAGTGCTTGGAAGGCATCTCTGGAAATCACCTAGTTGAAACTTTTGCGAAAAATGAAGAGTATTTTTCAATTAGGCCAGGCCAGTCATGGCTTTGTCTACCTGAGGCTTGAAAACCTACAAGCATAGACATGCAAGTATGTCTCTGGGCAAACATTTCCAGCATGTACTATGTTCTTGCTGTGAAAGTTTGTGGTAAATTCATGAATCATCTTCATTTTTGTCAGACTAGCTGTTATAGGAAACAGGCTAATGGATCATGTTTTATTATGAAGCAGATACCTTTATATAAAAATGCAGTCTGTTTTGCTCTGAAGACAGAGGTGGCCAAAGAATGGTTGTTAAGCACTGGAATTCGGAGGGCTGAAGATAATTTCATCTAAATACTGACTCGCCAAGGTGTGAATCATTTACTTGTTTAGATGAAGTGCAAAAGCCTGGGATGAAGGATGTACTCAGAGCAGATGAGAAAAAGCCAAATCAGAGTACCAGCTGGAGTGTCACATCAGAGGACCAGAAAAGGATGGTATGAAAATGTGACTGTGTATTTAACAGATACATTTACATGGAGGGAGAGAAATGGAGGAAGCTAACACCTGTGTGTAGGAGAGAAGCTCTGATCATTTGGGCATGACTGCATTACCCATAGCAAGGAAAATCCTTAAGCTCATATGGAAGTCCAAGGTAAGTGTGAAACAAACCCATCTTCCCCCAGTCACAGACGTGTTAAACATTGTTGAAGAAGTGTTACTGTCATCTTTCTATTCAGTCTCTGGAGTTAGAATTGCTTAATTCCTTGAGTCCAACAGCGCAAGCCTCTAGCAAGGGAGTTATAAATATCTTCTAAATGATCAGTTACACCCACATGCTCTCTTTTCTTTTAATGATAAGTTTTCTGGGGAAGAATTCCTTGCAGAAAATCATTTGAGAGTGCATTGTCGGGGAAGCTGGATTGGTGAGCAATCAGGGAGGCTGCTTCCTTGCTCACTGGAATCAAAGCAGCATGTTCTGAAACACTGCTCAGGGTCCTTTGTTAGTTTAATTGATAGGAAAGAAATGAAATTTTATTTGCTCGCATCTGTTCTTCACTATACTCAGCATGCTGTTCAAAGAGGAGAGGGATGAACATGTCCCTCCTGTTCTTTTCAACCAGTAAACAAAGATTACCATGGCTGGATTCGGGGCTTTCTGTGTGCTAGTTATTACGTCTACAGAACGACCAAGTCTTTTCTAGGCAGCTGTTTACAGAGATCTGCTACCTGAGCAGGAGTCTCGGTGGCATGCTTACATTTCGTTTCTGTAAATACCTCCTAATAGTTATGTCTAACATCCTCTGAAACCTCTATAAACTCCTGCTGTGGGGGCGATGCTGAACAGCGAGTCCCTGAGCTTGCGGATTTCTTCCTCTGCACAAAGGGCTCAGCTCTGCCTGCAGCACTGTGGGTAGGAGTCAGACTGGTGTGGCATTGTTCCTGGGCTTGGCACTGACATGCCGCATAATGTGATAATCCCTGTGGGTCAAATCTGTGCTGTCTTTGGCCAAAAAACTGGACTCGGAGGTAAACTTCTGACCTTGTGGTTCTTTTTCCCCAAAAAATGTTTCGGAAAGAAGTAATTGCTGTCCTTTCACAAGCCATTCCTTGCTTGGATGATTTGATTCTCCTGTGTGCTACTGTGGCTTTTAAAAGAAACAGTAAACTCTTCATACAGCCAAGACACTCCAGCACAAATAATCGAGGAGGCACAGCACCAAGGCAACCGTGTTCTTCCAAAATAGATCATTCTGTAAGGCTTAGCTGTAAAGTCCCACCCATAAATTCATCTCAGGAGGGGAAAATGGTGGTTTGTGTATCACATGTTCACTATTAGAGTAATCTGCTGAGAAAAAGGTATTTATTATAGAAACACTTTTTTTTTTATTTTGAGAAAAATAATTTCACTTGAGACATTATGGATCTAACAGTGAAGAAAAACTGGCATTCTTCGAGAGAATTTTTCTGGGCTTTTTGGTTCAGTATTAGTTTACATTAATTCAGAGCTGAGACATGCAGTTTTCCATCCTTAACTTGTGGGTTTGTGTGAGTACTTGAGGATACTACGTGCTGAAGGAGCATGGGCAAAGAAGAGTTTTAGCTGAGAGACAGTCATACGGTAATAAATATCACTCTCTTTAGAGACAACCACTGTTGCAGTAAAACCATAAGAAAAAATTACAGGGGATTTTATATAACAATGCAGTATTTTTAGTTTGCACATTACAAAAATAATTTGCAAAGACAAAGAAGTCTTGGTATTAACCAGCAGCTAAATAGCTTCTACATGTAGGACTAAGAGCATAGTAGACTTAGTTTGCTGCCCACCAAATTCTGTCTCCAATTTTTTAAGCAACATTTACTTTTCTTCCTGTTTTGCATTTTATAATTTGAATATGTCTAATGACTGGACCTGCAACTCCTTGTGGATTCATGTGAGACTACACAGACATCTACCAGCATGATTTGCTGCAATCAAGTAATTCATCATTTGCAGACTATATCCTCATTTGCACACAGTGATGGTGTTAAATGCAAGTGCAGAAGTCTACGATTTAAAAGTCATGCATTAAACGTGCTTAAGAAAATCAAATAACTTGCTATAAGAGCCATGTGATTCACATTTCAGAGACAGGTATCTATGTAGATATTAGAGAGTCACAGCACTGGGGCAGCGTGGGGTAACTTTTGGCTTAATTCCTACTGAGGGTGAAAATCTAACTGTGAGGAGTGAGGCGAGGCATGGAAGCCATTTAGCCACATCAGCTGGTCTCCCTTTCTTTTAATCTCATCTAGACAGGCCTGGCCTCTCTTCTGCAGTGGTTGGTGGAAGTCACTTTGCTTTTCTCTCTCTAAGCTGGGCCAAAGCCCATGAACAAGAATGTGCCATGAACTGTATTTCCTACATGAACACCCATGCTGCTGTTCAGTATTGCCCTCCATCCATCTAGATAAAGTGAAAGGTCCATTTGCAAACAAAGGCTTTTCCTCACACTCTTTCAAACAACCAAATGTCCATGCTGTGCTGGCACCAGGTGAACACGCTGACTGAGCTCCAGCTTTGGGACATAAGGCACTACTGGAGGCTGCAAAACTTGCTGGGCACCTCTAGGGCAGACCAGACTCTGGTAGTTTGGTGGGGAATTTGCCTAATTTTCCTTGTATTTCAGGATCCATCAGAGCAGAGGTATCCAAACGCTCTCTCTGATAGTCCAACCTTCCCTAGAGACACTCCGTGGCAGAGGACCTGACACTGGAATACATGAACCATCATTTCTCTATTTCCTGGCACTTACCAAGTGGGAAATTGCTGCCTGCAAAATTTGCCCCCGACACCTCAGCCAATGGCCAGAACGTAGGCTCTGCTCCTGGCTGGCCCCAGCACCAGCCAGGAGGATCTGCCCTGGCAGCCCACAGCATATGGTCCTGCAAGTTGTGCCTTCCTTCACCAACCTTCCTGTTTTGGCCAGCACCCCCTGGACTGCTGCCCCTGCTGCGATTAGTCCTCCTCCCTTTTCACACGTGTGAGTTGGTCCACCACTTTTCCTTGATCCCTCTCTCCTCTCTGTGGTGAATCTGCCATGTCATGGGAGTGGATACTGGGGTGGAGGAGTTTCCTCTTCAAAGCTATTATCCTGCTTCTTGATGTCTACTAAGGACGCTCCTTACCCAGACTGATGTACTGCCTTTCCTGCTTGGTTCTGCTAGCAGTGCTTTTTGATCCACACAACATTTACGCATCAGAATCAGACATGCTTCAACATGTTCCATCGTCCACACAATAATACAGGCTTTTCCTAGTTTATCACAAGCTGCTTTTTTGTAAATAAAAACAAAGCTGCAAATCCCCACAGGTATGAAACAGATGATCAGCAAACATGATCCTCCCCAAAGATACATTGTAAATTTTAAATGAATGAAGTGCTAACACAGAAATTGGTAGCATTGTCTTCTTCTGGCAAACTCATGACAGCAAGTCATGTGATCTGTGAACTCCACAGATGTCTGGCCTCTGTCAGGGTGTTGTGGGACACCAACATTATGTGAGACTAAAGCTGAACTGGAAACCTGCACCTCTTCTTTCCAATGATATCTCACAAGAGGTTTTCAAGAAGTTCACTAAGTAATCAGTCTAGTGGCATGGATGTTTACTAGCGTGCAAGAACCAACACTACACAAGGCAACCAGAGGTGACACCTGTGTATGAATGTGCCTCTTGCTGTGAGACTCGCAAGATACATTTAAGTGCAATGATGTCACCAGTCAACTTAGCTTGCGTGGCCCATGCAGAAGCCAGACAGAACCAGACAGACCCAGCTCTGTCACAGAGCAAGGAGACACCATGTTGGGCAAGCTGGTTCCTCTGCACTGCCAGCATCATTCGGGGTCTCTGAGAAAGACAGAGGTGATAATTTTGCAGCAAAGGAGGATCAGAAAATCCTTGGACAAGTGTGCTGATCTAACCTCATTCTGTACTCAGGGAAAAGAAGACACGGACTAAAGCATGCAGCTCCTCATAGTGCCTGTTCTTTCCCACCAGCCAGCTCACACTTAGCAAATCAACAGCAGAGTCTGTTGCCCAGGAAGCATCCACAGCTGTGAAATGGATTTTTGGCTAATCTGCATGGTTTTCAGACAATCAGCAAGCTGCAGATGTGCTTAAGTAGCTGACCCTCCCATAGATATACTGGGGCATTAAGTGGCAAGATTATCCCAGAGTTTCATGCTCCTACTTAATGGGAACACATATTATTTTTTCAGGTTTTGAACTAAAAATGTGTAGTAAGTCATGAAAGGAAAGTATTTAACTGTTGGTTAGAAGAGCAAATAAAGGAAGTGAAATAGAAGAGAAGGAAAGTCAAACCCCTCTACAGTTAATGGCATTTGAAACCCTCAGCAGCCAGAGCTTTGCAGAGGTGCCAACACTCTGGATTGCTCTGAGACAAACACAAGCTCTGGGTCTGGATCATCCTGTCTTCATGCTTCAAGTGCCCGTGAGAGGGTGAAATTGTTCGGCTGCCAGAAGGGCGAGATGAAGAGCAAGACAGGAGCACACACAAGCTTCGAGCAGCTGCAGTGCCCTGCCGAGCACTGCTTGCCATGCCTGAGGAGAACCCTTCTCACGCGGTTGGGGGATGTTTGGGACTGCGGCTCCGCAGCGCACTGACAGAGTTAGTTCTTCACACATGAGGAAAGAGATGGAAGATAAATAAATTGACACAGACTGGAGGCTATTGGGGAAGACCAGCTATTTTTGCAAGATCAGGATCAGGACTGCTGTGTACTGTGTGGGTCCTTCACATCCTGCACAGATCTTCATGACTCCTCCTGGTCCAGTGGGCACGTCTGGCCATCCTTTCTTCTTACCTGCCTGGGGTCCTGTAAGGTCTCCCACAGATTTGCACACATTCCCCTTGGCCCTATATTGGTTTTTACTTTTCCCAGTGCAGGAAGCAGTGCCTTAGCCACACAGCTGAACTGCAGTTTCTGGGAAGCTAACCATACTGCATCTTGCACTTAAGAAATTTAGCATGAGATCACTGTGGGATTTCTTTTTGTTTCTTAAGAGTTAGAGTCACAGGTGTTTCTGAACTGGCATTACCAGAGCTGCATGTAGCAGATACTCAGAATTGTCTCCTACAAAGAGTAGTCATGACTCTGAAAGGAAAGGATCCCACAGGGAAAGGCAGCATGGACTGAAGCTAGAAGCGAGATGCAGAATTGGGAGTGTCCTATAGTCTGCAGCTCTAATATCCCACACCTCCAACTCTAGGGTTCCTAACAAAGAGGCAGCTGAGCTATGTGCACACAGCCCTGAGGATGAAGCCTCCTAGGCTCACACTGGTCCTGTTGGCTGCTACATGATCTGACCATGTAAAAACGTGGGGATTCAGGAGCCTGCCATTTGTGGCACCAAAAGAGGATTTTTGAAGCATGGTTTCTGCTTAAAGATCCACCACTTTTATCACGGGAAGGCAAGCCACATGTGCAATGTGATCAGGTACTATTCTTGCTCATTTGTGGGAGTCTGAGTGGGTATAAGCAAGCACAGGCAGCTGGCACACTCCGGTCTGCTCTGCACACTCACCTTTCTGCCTGATTGCTGCTCACTTCCCCGCTAGGAACAAAAGCTGTGTTAGAACATGGACTTTGCCACCAAGGTATGCCACGATAGGTGGAAAGGAAGCTGCTTGTCCACTGAGCAGCATATGGCTTGTCCACTAAGTAGTATACGGCATAGCAGGCTGTAAGCAGGCATTAGGTGTTCCCGGTGCTTGATCCTTGCTCATATCTCGGTGCCACTGGATCAAGTGATGGGCAGTGCTGGGCTGCGATGGAGCCTGGAGGTGCAGACATCTTGCTGCCAAGGGCTGCACCAGCCTGGGACACTCTATCACAGTGCAATCACCACTCCTGTTGGCAAAGGCAGGCCAGCTCTCCAGGCCACCCTGTGCTTGCGTCCTCTCCCAGCCTGATGCTACATTCAAGTAGGCATCCGTGGGCACACATGCACCAAAGAGGGTCTTACTCCCTCATGCCAGTAGGGTCATTTTCAGTCTTCCTGTCTTCTGGACAGCTATTTTCACCTGGGCACCACAGCAAAGCTGAAATTCAGCATTCAGGGAGCACCCCTGCTCATGCCAAGTGTGGGAGAGGTGTCTTGGGCCCTGCTGTTGAAGCTGTTGGAGGCAGCATTTCCTGTCTCTGAAGATATCTAGGCAGATGTTTGACCCGACTGTGGGAAGGTGCTGGTGGCACCTGCCTAATGTCTTGCTGTGCCTGGTGGAGAAAGAAAGGCTCCTGCAAACCAGCATTTTGGCACACCCCAACAAGGCAACTCACTCTCTTGACACCAAAGAGAGTGTGGGTGTGTCACTTGGGCAAAGCCAGGATGTAGCATGCTGAATTGGGAGCTACAGCACCAGTCAGAGTTGGTGGGAAGGGGACTGTGGCTGTCCTTGCCCCCGCATAGCAGATGTCGGGTCAGTGCCTCTGCCAAGCAGAGGTCTGAGTCTTTGCAGCACTGTGAAAATCTGGGTGTAAAATCTGGGAACTGTGATCCTGAAGGAGGTGAGATCAGGGAAGAGCTTCCTCCAGAGGATGGAGCAGCAATCAGCAGACAAACAAGAGGAGCAGACTGAACCACAGCTGGAGAAATGGGAACCGTTTTAGGACTAGTCCCATTCTGGTTTAGATTTAAATCACAATGGACAGGCCTGTGGTTTTATTTCTGGGTTATCATATGGCTGTGGCATTTTGAGCTAATTTTAGTCTACTTTCTGTTAACTTTTAATTACTTGAATTGAAGACAGAGAAGGTAAGACTAACCTAATTCTTTTCACATGCTCAGTCTAGAACAATGATTCACCTGCATAGAAAAATTGTTCTTATCAAAGCAGGATGATTTCACTTCTTGATCGTATTCTTCATGTCATGGTTAAAGACTTGTTTATGTTTCATAATGAATTTTCATTTTCAGGGAGTTCAGGCTTGGCTTCAGAATTGTGCTCAGACCTGGAACTCCATTTATCAAACCTCAGCTTGGAAACAAATCGTCATTCAAACAAGATTGCAAAGAAATATAGATGGTTGGAGGTTAGCAGTTATGAAATATATTGTGCTTCTGCTCTTCAAAAATACAATCTGTAGGGTCCATCATCTCTCCACAATTTGAGGGAAACAATTCACCTGTCAATGAAAAGCACCTACTCTTGAGCTGCTTCACTGTACAACAACAGTTCATGTCATGTAATGGAATAGACTATGTTATGCTAATGAAATTCATTCAGGCATATTTAAAGAACAGCCCCCTGCGCCCCCAAAGCATCCTAGAAGTAACTGACCTCTGAATTGCAGGCATGTGCTGCAAAATGTGTGGTGTAGTTGAACTATGCAGACATAAATGTTATTGTAATATAATCTAGATATGTAGAGTGAAATTTTAATTATTGCTTTCCACTGCTATATCAACTAAATATCTCCTAAATAAAATAAAACTCAAAGTAGCTTCTCTTATTACTGGTTCCAGAAGAACTTTTGTGTGGTTAGTGCCAAAGTACTTTGCTGGACTAGGCTTTAAATGTCTCAGGACTTAAACTCCTCGGATGGGTGGAGACAGGGGAGTGAAATTGTTCAACGCAGAGGGCAAGAATGCTCCAGGAGTTCTTCTGTGGCTCTTACTGTAATGAAGAAATCACTCTAGATCCACAGTTACTAAAACAGCTGTGGCTGTTTTAATAACTTCTTGGGTATAGAATAATTAAAAGCTAAAGAGAAGAAGGGTTAAGTGGACTTAATGTTATGATCATTCTCTCAGAAGTGTAGAAATATTCCTTATTATATTAGTCACTGGCTGTTTGTTACCTGCAATCCTGTGCTCAGACCTCATGCTGCTCAGGCTGGCAGCTGTGGTACTCAATCCAGCTGGTGCCCATGAAGTATCCTGCAAGAAACATCCCTTCCCCAACAAGTCTGTAGTGAATGTTCACTTAATCTGAGGAAAGACATAGCTCTTGACTGCCACAGACCACTCCCAGGTCTAATATTTCAATGCACAAATCCTCCTCTGAGCTGAGGGATTGCCTGGAACCCAAGGGTTTCTAGCACTACTCATTCCTTGGCACTGGGTTGTCCACATCTGTGGAGGCTCAGCCTCAGCCCGGTCAGTGTGGCACTCATTTGAGCGCAGGCTTTCCACTGGGCTTGGTGTAACCGGCACCTACAGCGTGATTCCCCCTAGCAAGCATCGGGGGAAACACGTTCACCCCTGTCACACCAAAAGAAGGGATGGCTTGGGGCACTTCTGCAGGAAACTGCTTGAAAGGACAGGGACCTGGCACAAGGCGTCAGAGTGTTTTGTGATGTGGTGTTAGCAGGTGTGTGTAGGTGTTGGTCTTGGTCTGCCTCATTTCTGCTTTTGATGGTCTTTTGAGATAGCAGTGATGGTCTCTCTCCCTCTAATCTGGCAAGTATGTGTTGACCCATAGAAGAATGTCTGTGAGGTGAAGAAACCACAGCTTTCCTGAGCACATCAGTGTAGGAGGATGCTTTGCAGGCAGATTTTGGGGTAAAGCCTGTCAAGCTGTGGAGGGACCTGGACACAGTTTCTCTGGCTCTAAACAAGTATTCTGACTGCTTGGCCGCTGAGTAACAGAGAAGCACATTTTCCCCCAGCTGTTTGGTTTGAAAGGATGTTTTTATTCCTGTTTTCTTTTATGTGCAATGACCATGTCACCTCAAGGGAAAGTCTGGAGACAGCCCTCTGTAAAGAGAGGAGATGACTAGCAGTCAAAAAAGAGAGTGTTAGGGTGTTTAGCTCTGGGGTTTTTTTATGCCCAGGCATTCTCCAGGTGTAGAACTTGGGGAAAGAGACCTTCCTCCTGTTTTTTAGCACAGTCCATTCTGTTCTGCTCTCTCAGTGCCCCCAGTCAGATAATCCTTGTCTGACGGGTGTGAAGCGGTTGCAGGTGCGTTGCTTTGAGCCTGAAGAGCAGAAAGGGAAAGTACTGAGAAGCAATGGGCACCTCCAGGGAAACCCATTGGACAACACCACCCTGAGAATGGGCCAGGAAAGCTGATGGCTCACGGGTGCCTTCTGCCCTCTTCACCACTGGCTTTGTGGCAAAGAGTGTTTCAGCAGCAGGGCTATTGTGACCTCCATCCACTGTGTCCTGTGCAGGGACCTTGTTAGGTTGGTTGTGGGTGGTTGTTTCCACAGTGAAACTGCAAGGTGGCATCATTCAGCCCCAGGCTGACAAATTTTGTAGAAGAGGTGGAGAAGTTTGTGTAGGTCTGTATTTTCTTGGTTCTTACAGGCAAGGAGTTGTGTACTGGGCCTTTTGCCGCCCTATGCTCAGGCATTGTCTTTTGTCTCCTCTGAGTGTTAGGTTATCTGTTGCAAGAAACAAATAATAAAACTGGCAGTTCAAGGTTCCTGTTTTTTATCAGCCTGTCCTCCTCCAGAGTGCTCATGGCTGAGAATATTCCATGGGAAGATATAAGAATATAACTTTATTTACAGAATAAGCCTTGTTCTTTCTCCCAGGTTTAAGACAGGTGTTAAAAGTGTCAGCCCAGGTTTGCGGCCAGTGCCTGAAGAAGGGTCAGGCAACTTGTGCCTTAGCTCAATCAGGTTTTCAAGAAACCACTTCTCCCCAGAAAGGCACTTAACAATGAGGAGGCTGGCCAAAGGCTGTGTGGATCTACTTTGCTCAATTCAAGTTACTCTAAGCTATGCTGAAGGGATTTCACATGCCTGCCAAGAGCTTGTTCTCGCTGCCCTATTGTTGCACTCAAAGTGAATGCAGCAGCAAATTTTCTCATCAAACCTATTTTTCCTTCCAGTGAAACTTGTGCATGCATCATTCAGCAAAAGTCAGAGGAGGTGGCAGTCAGTGGGTGGTGTTCTTGATGGGTCCTCTGGGGCTATCAGATCATAGAGGACTGAGAGTTTTGGGCATTTTTATACTGAACTTCTTCAAGACCTTTTGCATCTGCAAATGTGCAGTCTTTCCCTCTATCTTTGAATAATGCTCTGTGTAATAGAATATGCCGGATGGCAACAAATGAACCTTCAGGCAGCTCTACAGAATGCAATTCAGAAAACAATGGGCTGAAACAAAGTTGCTTTCTCCTCCAAACCCTCTCATGGCTTTTGATTGTCACTATTGCCTATTTGCTTGCTGTTTCTTTTTTCTTTTGGAAGAAATTTGGTTTGTTAACCAGATTATCGTCATTGTGAAATGATAAAGGACTGCACCTCAGTTGCCAATAGTCCATGATGCCTGGAAAATATATCTGTGAATCCAAGTTGTTCTAACAATTTGCTGATTTCTTTGGGGAAATAGGAACAAAATTAATATGATGCTTATGTAATCACTTACTGAGCTATGACTAATTTGCATCCTGGTGGTGAAAGGAGGAGATAAGAAGATGTGGCATAAATTACAGTGCTGTTTTTCTCTATACGTCTTTCTGGAGCCTGAGGGTGCCTGTTGGCAGCTGCAGAGGCGTGCCTCTGAACTGAACTGCAGTCATAGTGTTGGAGAGGTGATAAAGCTGGGCTGATGAGTCTCGACAGACACGTGCTGGCTTGTGCCAGGCCAGCCCTCCTTCCCCATGCCGCTGGTCTCTCCCTTGCTAGGAGGTTGCTAGAAACGGCAAGTAGGAATTTCTGTGGACTTATTCTGAAGCAGCTGTCAGAGACAATCCAGCCTTTCCTGCTCTGGTGCAGAAATCCTGTCCCAGCCTGGCAGGAATGTCCCCGGCACTCATAAGTCATCCAGACTGAGCACTGTTTTCTGTACCAAGGCATGTATTCATGCTACTACTACTTCCTCAACCCCTGAATTTTGAATTTCGTTTGTTTCGTTTAAGGTTTGTGCACAAATGAAGGTACCAACCTTGATAATGGTGAGGCTGCGCTTCAAGCCCTGTGTCCAGCTGTGAGCTCCTCACCACAAGAAAAATATTGAGATGCTGGAGCATGTCCAGAGAAGGGCAATGGAACTGGTGGAGGGTTTGGAGCACAAGTCTTATGAGGAACAGCTGAGGGCACTGGGGTTCTTAAGCCAGGGGCAAGGGAGGCTCAGGGGGTGCCTTATCAGGCTCCACAACCACCTGAAAGGAGGTTGTAGTCAGGTGGGGGTCAGTCTCTTCCTCCAGGCAACAAGTGACAGGACAAGAGGAAATGGCCTCAAGCTGTGCCAGGGGAGGTTCCAGCTGGACATCAGGAAGAATTTCTTTGTGGGAAGGGTTGTTAAACATTGGAAAGGACTGGTCAGGGAGGTGGTGGAGTCACCATTCCTGAAAGTGTGCAAGAAACAACTGGATGTGGCAGGAGTGCCATGGTTTAGTTTACAAGGTTGTGATCAGCCAAAGGTTGGACTTGATGATCTCAGACATATATCCCAGTGTAGAAGATTTTGTGATTCTGGGGTTGCCGGCCTCCTGCTGCCTGCAGCATTGGGACAAGAGACACCGAGAAGCTTGCAACAGCAGCGGGGGAACATGACTCTCCCAAATCTGCTGTACAGCATGAAAGCAATGTGAAAAGTACAATTGCTTTTCAAGCTAAGTAATGAAAAGCCTCTGCCTTTTAGTGTTGTTATCTTAAGTGGTGCTACTGGATGCTGAAACATGTTAAAATATGTGGGAAGAGTGTTTGCTTAAAGCTCCACACTTCTCTTCAGAGCTGCTCTTTGGACTTTCTGTCCCCAGCCGCCATGGAGCACTGTTAGCCTGCTTTCTTGGGTCCCTCTCCCATTCATTCTTCCAGCCCTCCAAAACCGGAGGTGAACTCCCACTGCAGCCCTTCCCTCATATTCATTTGGGTTTTTTCCTTATATGTAGCCACCTAATGCTCTTACACCTGAAGCCTTCATCTCCGTTAAATTTAACTGGCAAGGACAGCAACAGAATCATAAGCTTTTGAGAGGCATGTGGGATTGATAGATGTAAACAGTGCTGTTACAAAAGACCATTTTTCTTAGGAAGTCAGGGTAAAAACAAGGTTAATGTTATTTCACAGTGTTGTCTGTATTCTGAAGGCATGTCTGTACAGGGTAGTGTGGTGTCTCACTGGGACCTGAGCAAGCTCCAACTGAACCTTCATGTCAATGACACAGCATATATGGAGATAAGTTTGAATATAGGCAGTATGTCCTCTGTTTGGGGCAGCTGTGATGTTTCTGGTTTGCGAGCTAGCTTATGCAGTGTTAGACTAAGTTCCCCAGTACATTGCATTGTGCACTGCAGACATACCTAAATAGTTAATCTGAATTGTAGAATTCTCTTGAAAGCTGCTCTCCAAGTGTGGATTAGAGGCCAAATTTGAGGTAATTTGAGCAAGAAACTCCTGAGATGCAATCCCTTTTTAAAAAACTCACATGCCATCCAAATGTTACTGCTGTTACAGTACACCATGTATTGGTTGCTTGCATCTGGACATCACATTGTGCCTCTGATCCTCTCTGGGCTATCAGGTCATCCACTTCAAGTATGGTGGTTGACACCCAAGAACATTTAGGGAGAGAATACTAGAAAAAGTAATGGGGGTACAGACTGATTCTCTCTGGAATAAGGCGAGAAGGCAGAGGAAATTGGGGTTGCGTGCACAGCAGGACATGGTTTATGGGCAGCTGGGGGGCTGCTGGCAGCTCTGGGAATATGAATTGTAGCATTGCTATGCTTCCACCTGCTATCTGCAAGGGCTTCTTGTCAAACTTCAGTCCTAACAGCAAAACTGTTGTTCTCGGAGTCAATGTTTCAATGGGCTCTGAAACTCCCACACATGCTCCATCTGTTCTGAAAGTTGCTATGCCTTAGAAAGGAGAGATGATAAATTTATTCTGGGGTCACTTGACGTAGCGTGTTCTGTAGATACTGCCTGCCTCACACACATATGCTTTTCATATGCAGATTGCTCTAAAACTCCAAATGGCCCAGATCTATTAAGCCCAAATACTGATTTTCTGCAGCAGGTGCGTTCAGTTGAGAGATGTTGTCCTTCTGTCAAAGGGTCCCTGAGGTATGCATCACAGAAAGAGTGCAGTGTACAGCATTTGCCGGACTGTCACAACTTCTTCGGTGCATAGCAGGGGAAAAAAACAACCACCAAATCCTCCACAAACAGGCTCTCTGACTTTGCACCAGTCTTCATGTATGTCATGTTATCACAGTCCAAATGCTTCACTGCCTCTGTTCAAAGGGACTTGAAATCTAGCATTTCTTCAGGGACTCCTTGCTGAGGGACACTGACCCAACACTGAGCTCCTTGTGGAGTCTACTGGGCCAAGGTGGGCACAGTGCTGGCAGGGGCGAATGTTCCTGTCTCAGTGCAAGCTCACTCCGTGTTGCTCTTGGCTTGCCACACGCTCTCTTTCCCCAAAAGCTGCCTGCAGTGGCTTGCAGGGGTGAGCCTTGCCCTCTGGATGCTCTGATCCTCCCTCATGCAGAAGGTTTCTGTCGGCGTGAGCAGCGCCAAGGAGAAGTGTGAGAATGGGAAGAGTGCTTATGTATGCAGGTTTTGCGTAGCTGTCCTGCATGCCGATGATGTCATTTCACCAGCCCTTTTTCTGCTACAGTTCTTGTAGGTGATGCTGGGATATGATGGCTGATTGGGTGGGAGCCATCATACTACATAGGAAAAGCAACATTTCTGTCACATTTTTGAAGCATCTGAAAAACGAAGGCTATCAGGTAGGGAGGCCGATGGTTCTTGGTACTTTCCAAAACATGAACTCAGTGCTTGAAGACTTAATGCACAATTGACTTAAACCTCTCAATACTGGGAAATTTGAGACTTGCCTTTGGCAATATCACTTTCACAACAACCTTAACTCTTCACCTGTAAGAAGTGCTCCTCTAGCCTTTGTGAGAGTTTGTCAGAGTGCCCCATTCCCAAACCTGTGGACAATAAAGTAGGATGCAGTAGTCCTGTGAGGACACAGGGAGACCCTGCCTTGCTTGGGAAAAAGGCTGAGCTGAAGCCAGATATTATAAAGGAGGAGCTCAGTCCTGTGTGTCCTCGCCCACTTGTTCCACCCCACTGGAGCATGGACTCCATAGATGCCCACGATGAGGGCAGAAGATGAGGGCATAAAGGAGTGCCTCCAACTGTGAACTATCCATTCCTCACCAGGGAAAGAGATGGAGGTCTTCCAAGTCACTTCCATTTGCTCCTGGAGCATCTCAAATGCAAAGCAGTGGTGTTTAACGATACTCATAAATCATTAAATAAGCAAGCAAGCTATAAAAAACGTGTGCAAACAAACTTTGTGCCATGATCTCTACGTATAGTAATGAGGTTATAAACCTAACACCAATGCGTTAGCTACAAAAATATACCCAGCACTGCGCTGGAGATCAAGATAAACTGTGTTGGGAAATACTACTCTTTATCCCATGAGCTATTGATATTGGCCTAAAAAATGCTGATTGCCATAGTTACATGGAAGTTTTCAACCAGAGCTAAAGTTCAGGCAGCCAAGACTTAGAAATGCTGGCACAGTTTGTGAAGCAGGAATGCCAATTTCATCCCTGTTTATTCCAGTGGTTTTGTATTATATCCTAGCAGTCTTTATAATTTGAGAGTTTAGCCAATTCCATTCACTTTTCCTTGTGTTTACCAGGACAGCGTATCCTCTCAGGCCTTTGGCAGAGTGTGCGAGAGCAGACTGGCCTGGTGGAGTAGTGGGACAGGAGCCACCACTGAGGGCTGTGGCAGGGGGCACCTACCTGGGGTCTTCCGGAGCATCTCTTCCAGCAGTTTGTGTTTCCATCTAATACTTGTTTTGCTGTTTCCATCCCTGTCACTCAACTGCTTTGTACTCTTCAAGCTGTATTAAACAAAGGAGGTCACCAGGTGAAAATCATGCATCAAATATTTTTTCCCTGCCTCAGCAGCACCTGCAAAGCGTGCCAGTATCTGGGTATCTCCAGTAAGGCACACTCCTCTGGAGTGAGAGCCTCCACATTAGTGCTGGATCCCAAGAGGTCACTTGGCCTTCAGACACTGAGTTTTAGAAAACAGATATATTTTGATTGACTCTGAGAGGAAATAACTGCTACAAGTTTATAGCAGTTGGAAGGCTATTTGATTTCCTTCTTTGATTACTCTTGTTCAATACTGCATTACCTCTTGTGATGAGTGCGCCAGTCTTTGGGAGCCTGGTGAACCAGCTAGAATGTGATTTCCAGAGCCTTTGGCAGGGAGGGAGATGCAGCCTTGGGGCTGCTCCCACCGCCTCCCCTTTTCACCTCCTGCCTCACAGGTCACGGGTGAAGGATGTTCCTAATTTGGGTTTGCTGTCATTTTTCCCACACTGTAGTATCACAGAAGAACCCAGGGCAGATGGTGCTCTTTGATCTGGGAACTAGGGATGATTACAAACAGGCTAGCAGAAACCATTGTTATACAACAACACAAGTGTTTCAAAAACATGCAAAAACCCGGAAGGTGAGATTAAAATATATGCAAAATAAAATAGTTGTGTTAGACTGGATGGATTTCGTTTGTGCCAAAGTCTTTCCTGCCTCCAGCCCACAAATAATACCGTCAGATTGTAAGAGGCTGAAAACTTCTGGTCATGTTTGTAAAAGCTATCACTTCAAGTGCGTTGATCTGGCCCAAAGAGCAAAGGTATGTTGGCACCACTGAATACAGTCTTCTGCTAGTTACTAAACAATTTGGGCCTGTTTCCTCAGGTTGCAATGCATTGAAATATTTGGTAATGTCTGATGTCTGTCTCATGGCCATTCTGTGGATTTACCTGAAGACAGAAGATGCAAGATTGAAAGGGAATTTTCTATATTGAACCAAAGGGATGGCTCAAGGGAAGCCTGTAAGGATTCAGTGCAGGAGAATGGATGGGCTTTGGGCTGCACACCCTTAGGAGCAGGGCTGTTTTGTCAGATCTGATTTCCATGGATGTAACCCAAGAGTGTCACTCCCAAAGATTTGCATAGCAGCTTGAATGGGCATGCATTTTTAGCTTTGGTTGTCTGTAGATTAAAAGGGCAGCTTTTGCATCACTGGGTACACAAGTCATTTAGTAGCATGAAATGTTTCACCAGCTTATGGTTTAAACATCAGCTTCCAGCCCTGAACCAGGGGTTCAGCAATATTGCCTTTGATTAAATGGTGCTAGAAAGACTAAATTTGACCCCATGCATGTGAGAATTTCATAAATTAAAGTTTGGTATCCACAGCCATTCAGGGTAGGATGAAAATAGGGTGAAACCCTAGTTTTAGGGAGAATGATTATTCCCTTCTCCTTTCATGGCTTGGACTTTGGGGTAGGTTGTGTACTTCAGTGGCAAAAGGAAGAGGAATCCAGCTCCGAAGTACCAGCCCACCCACCTGCGATAAAGGCAGATTTATTAAGGGCCAAGAGAGTCTCCTCTTCACTGGAGAGTTACACTTTCATCAGGGGTGATCGTGCTGGAGACATGTTGGGGAAAGATGCGTCCCGGCTGACATCTCACTGGGGGAAGCACTGGTGCATTACTTCACCCAGCAATACTACCACTAATTAAAATTTCTACAGAGTAACACAAGAAAGAGATTGTGTTAAATATTTCAGAAGCTGTAAAAAATGCATTAGAGGAGAGGCTTTTGCAGGCTGCAAGTCTTGTTCCACCCACCCTGCACACCCAGGTCCTGCTTGAAGTCCCTGATGCCCAGAGGCGAGTATGTGACCAGTTCCCAGCCCACAGACCTGTCACAGGAAAAACAGGCTCAA
This sequence comes from Cnemophilus loriae, assembly GCA_013397755.1. Classification (NCBI taxonomy): domain Eukaryota; kingdom Metazoa; phylum Chordata; class Aves; order Passeriformes; family Corvidae; genus Cnemophilus; species Cnemophilus loriae. The sequence goes on along the minus strand of VZTF01009807.1, from coordinate 242,731 downwards.
CTAGGGAGAATTAATTTAGTTTATTACCAATCAAATCAGAATAGGATAATAATAAATAAAAACTAAATCCAAAACCATCTTTCTCCCACTCCTCTCTTCTTCCCAGGCTCAACTTCAGTACTGTTTTCTCTGACCTCTTCTACAAGAAACATCAGGGGACTGAGAATCAGGGTTGCAGCCAGTATATCACATATTGTCACTGCCATTCCTTCCTCCTCAGGGTGAGGACTCCTTATGCTCATTCTCTGCTCCAGTGTGGGTTCCTCTCTTCACGGGGTCACAGATCCTGCCAGGAGCCTGCTCTAGCACAGGCTTCCCACAAGGTCACAGCCTCCTTCAGGCACGCACCTGCTCCAGTGTGGGGTTGTCCACAGGATGCAGGTGGATACCTTGGAAAAGCAAGAATACCGTAGAAAAGTGAAGACCCCAGAGGGATGAAGTCTAAGTCAGAAGGCCCTTCAAATGAAATACATTTGAAAAATTAGGTTATCTGATGATCTGTGGGAAATAAGAATTGAAATAGACGATGCTTGAACTCACATTCATGTTGGGAAAAGTATGTGTTCATGCAATGAATACACTATATTCAATCAACTTTTCCAGAAATATGCACTTGAACAAAAGTATTTGCTGGAAGAAAGGCCAGAAAGAAGTCTATTTACATCTGCTGATGCAGACAGAATGATTCAGGGTAATGCTGCAATCAGAATAATCTCTCAGAGACATACTACTTCAATAACTGCAAGAATACAAGAAAAAATGCCTTGATTTTTCTGCCTGAGAGAGAAAGCAGTAGTCTGTGGTGAGGTCGCTAAACTAGAAATATCTTCTTGATAACAATCGTATCTGCTCAGGTTTCTCTTGCACCTTGCAGCTGTCTTGGCACAGCTTAGAGATCTCTTGATGTAGTAGTGAGTTCATGGCAAGATTACACCTTTGCAAGCAGTGGCAGATTCAGACATGCTAATTGCACTGTGGGGCTCAGGGTGATAGGGGAGCCCGAGGCTGGGAGCCCTGGGGGAGTCTGGCCTCCCTGAATGCAGAGCTTCTGCTTACATGGAAATGAATTAGATGCAGACTTGAAAAGCAGATGTCCATCTTTGTGTTTGAATATGGCTTCGTATCTGCAAGGGATGGTGCAGGGAAGCTGGATCATCACCTTTAGAAACAGGTATATGAAAAGAGACTATCAACACCAGCTCTTGTGGTAAAGCAAATAGAAATTCACACAGGATTTCATGTCAAAAATTAAATCCTGACAGAGTTGAATCCTGTATTTTCTTTCAAATACTTTGTATTTTTCATATTCCTTTACTAGTATACGGTGAAGAATGACCTTTACATGTAATGGAGATGTGGATCCTTGTGCTTATGGGGTTTTTTTTCAGTTTAGTTCCTTTTTGCTGTTTCAGTTACTAATTGTAAAATTTGGTTGTCTGCTAGAAAATGTGTTTGTTTCTGCATTTGATCCTGGATTCCCTGAGAGCACTCAGCACAGTTGTGCAACACGAAAAAAGTCTACAGGTCAGAAAACAATGTCATGTTCATGAACTGCCTGCAGCTCTCTGCATGTGAGCATGATTTGGAGAAAGCAGCGACCTTTGTCTACACAATAATTTCAGCAGAAGTGAACCAATTTTTAACCAGAGTAATATTCTATGTTATATTCAACACACTTGCTGGTGATAAGAGGTCTCCACTCACTGCCTGTTTTCCTGTTCTCTAACTCTCATGTCCTTCTTTGTAGACCTGGCAACCTAACCTCAAAATATTTGTGCCATCACAACGTAAAGAAATTATGGTAATTCCTAAAAAAATATTCTATTTGGAGGAAAATGCTCATGAGCATCACTTTTATTTGCACAGCATCAAATAGATCCAACTCTTATTCGTCTTTAGGAGCTCTCCTGGAACGATGTCCCTCCCTTTTAGCACTCATCAGTTACCTGAGTGTAACGTCACTTATAGTACATTAATAACACAGAAATGGAGGAGCAATCCCTTTACAAACTGTTCTTGAGCCAACATATTTCTGGAATTGAATCCTTTTTAGCTCTCAACAGAACAGACTAGCTGCAAACTTACTTCTGGAAAACCAGAGTATGAAAATGGAAGTTTTCCTGCTCTTTAGCTCTTTGGTTTCCCTGTCCTTTTCCTGCTCTGAGTCATAAAGGTACTACAGACCCTTTACAAGCACTCAGTGACAAATATGCTTCCTGGAACCCTGGAACAGTATTTATTCTCAATAAGCACTAAATAGATATGATTGCAGGTTTTACATCCAGATATCCCTTGAATATGTTTTTCCTCACTTTACAGTGAAAGGAAACTTAAAAGGTGCCAGTTCTAAGTTAGTAGTAAAGACATGGATCAACATGTGTGGAAAGAAATAACAAGAGAAAACAAGGAAAGGAATTGGGGACTTCAGGTAATATTTCTAACACTTGACACACGGGGTAGTTTAACCAATAGTTTAAAAGATTGTGTAAGAGAAACTGCCTTTATTAGTACAACATGGATCCTTATCCTTCCCGAGAAGCAGCCTCACAAGGTGGAAAGCAAGATCATCTGGATTGTATGGAAATGGGAAGCTGATAATTTGTGCAAATCCAAGGTTCCACACTTTTTATTTAAAAAAACAAACAAACAAACAAAAAACCCCAAACAAATAAAAAAACCCCAAAAGATCCCCAAAAACCTGAAAAACCAAGAAAGCCACTGTTACTAGTACCTAGGATACCCAAGGAATATTCTCCTCAAAGCTATTCATAAGCTATTCATTTCTGCGCTTGGTAATAAATGTCCCTGAACTTGTGATAAAAGTAACTTCACTCGCATCTTAACAATTTGTTTTAAAGACCTGATCAAAGTTAGCATGCTCACATGGCACTGGTCTGGTGCCAAAGCTTAATCATTCAAAGGTATGATGGAGTTCATAATGCCAACATGAATTGTCTATGTTTAAACTTCTGCACAAAATCTGACCTTCCCACCAATCAGTTCTTAGGAGGAAATCCTGAGCCCCATTAATGTCAGTGGCAAAACTCACAGTGACCTTAACGTTTATGTATGATGGAAATAATGGAATTAGAGCAAGCTGACCAATTTTTCCATTGAAGCATAATTTATTAAATGATTATTTTATTCATTGATTCTATGACGCAATGAAATTTAAATATTTTCAATTTATTTTGTCCTTGCCATCATGACTATTCAGTGGAAAAACCCGTGAAAGCTAATCCTAGTCATTAGGTGGGTTATTTTTTTGAAAACTGAACTTAAAACTATCTGTGCAAGCCTGGTGTATAGATGTTAATTGCAATGGAAATGGACATAATACTTTGACTCCCTTTACTGTTGGAAGATTGCTGGTAAACATATTGTGAAGTCTTTGAATTTCACTCCTATTCTAAACCAGTTACAAATTCCAACAAAAAATTGTTTTGAGGCTGTGAATGACTCATAAATACTCCCAGTTCACATAAGGGAGCAAGTCACAAGATTTTCTTTCATCTAAGTGAAGGACTTGGATTTGTCCAACTTGATACCCATGTTAGTTTATGTCATGCGCCACATGACATTGTGCAGCAGCAGGTACACAATGCTGCTGCTGCTGCACAATGTGAACTTTTGACTAGCAGAGTCTAAACCCAGTGGGTGGATGGTGATGAATTCAAAAGATTGTAGCCAAGTCAACAATTCACTGAGGTGATTTTAGAAATCTCTTCAAAAATCCGTATGGAAAAGCCTTTGTAGAGAATGACAAGGAAATGTCTAGGAAGAAATAGTGATTTGTTCCACCAGTTTATTGTGCTGAAATACATATCCTCACATGTAGGAAGTGACTATTATATGAAGGGAATTAAAGCTACATGTGAATAGGAAGGAGAAGATAATAGTCACAGAAAATAAAAATGTACCTTAGGGTAGCACTACTGTTTATAAATAAAATGAAGTTTGCTAATTTTCTTATACATGTTTCCCTCTATAAAGGGGTGTAGGGGAGCTATCCAAACATTCTGAAGCTGTGGAATGAAAATATTTCCCTGACATTCCTTTCAGGCTTTTTTCAGTGCTGATATGTTAGTTCAGTGGATGTGTCCTGGCCCCTGCAACAGCACTGGTCTGGTCTGGTCTGATCTGGTCTATTCCCACAACTGAAGCTCTCTGGTCATCTCTCCACATGCTTGTTACTGCCTTTGTCATTGTTTACATCTATTTCATGTAGCTGTAAATGAGCCTTTACTTCATTTAGGGGTATTTAGATATAGTGAAACAACAGTGTTCAGGTCTTTCAGACACAGGAAGCCAGTACAAGAAGAGGAGAGTTTAATAGGGTCTAACAGGAAACAGTCTCCTTGGAAATGAAGATTTATTTACTAACACATCAAACAAGAGGGACCCTCAGGCCCTGGGACATAGGAAGGGTGCCTTTCTTTCCATAAACATCATCTCAACATCTCGTATCAGACCACCGGCAGGGCCAGGGTTGAACAGAGCTGTCCATAGCTGTTTGAGCTGACTCATAGTGGGTACAGTGGTGATGCCACTCCTGCCAGGAGGGATGCTGAGGGCTGGCACCTTGTGCCTTTCTCATGGTATGGCTACAGGACACTAGTGGGAACCTTTGCTGGCTGGATCCCAGGTATTGTGGAGGATGCCTGTTTGCTGTGCTCATGAAAAATATTTGGAGAATATCTGGTCTCAGTTTAGGCAGGCACTTGGTGGAGACGGATATTTCAGAACGAGCATATGTACTGGTGAGATGTCTTAAAAACAGAAAGAGAAGAATCTTAGTCCAGACCAATGGTTTAATAGCTTTGAATTCTGAAGAAGCTCTGGTCATTATCTGAGCTTTGCTGTACCTGCTGTCTTCTCAGTGTTGGGACTTTGCTGATTTCTTCTCCAGGAGCATCCAGAGGAGTGGAGATGCATGGATGGTTTAAAAACAGAGTGACCACTCATCTGGTTACTGGTCATCATAAACTGCAAGATAACTGGACACACTAATTGAAAACATCCAGGCTCAACATAGGTAGCACACAATTGATAAAAGAAAAGTCACAGCATTTAATTATTTTCTGCCTTCTAAGGTTACAATGAGAATGCATCTTTTGTTTTGTTCTGCCCCAGAGGAGAGGGACATCAGGCTTTGGGTCACCAAAGAGCTGTGTATGGAAGGCTCTCTGGGGCCAGTGCCTTCTGAGAGAAGGCTCATCTCCTCTGCCTGTGCTGTGCAATAAGCCTGAGGGTGTGAATGCTTTCCATGCATCACTAAACATATCCACTTTTTTGTTTTGCCTTTTCGTTGTGTTTCTCTGCTCTTTTTTTCTCCAGGTGTTGACAGCAGCCAGGCCCAGATTGGGGGGGGTGACTCGAGAGAATCACTGAGCCAGGAGCACTCTGGCTACCACTGACTCAGAGGCAGCAGCCTCCTCTGCCTGCCATTAACATTAGCATTCATCTTTGCTGGATACAGCGCTAGGGGTCTCCTAGCAGATGCCAAAATCTCTTGCCACACATCCCTTGTCTTTTCACCTGTGCATCAGCTGGAGTGCCTGTACTCACCTTTGGGGCAATTGCTAAAGCTGGGTATCCCAGCTGTTGGAGCCATAGCTGCTGCTGTAGAAGGCGACGGATCCCGGCTCAACACCTCTCCCTGGAAATCTCAACCTCTTCCCAGCCAGTGGCTGAATGGAGAGTTTTCCTTTGCTGAGAGCTGAATAAGGACTCCACAGTTCGGACCTGCATGTGACATTCGTCAGGCTGTGACAGCTCAGGTTTTCAAGTGTTTTGACCACCTTCCAAGAGCCCTTCCGTGTAACATAATCTGGTAATGAATTTCACACAGAGGTGCAAAGGATGCAAATAAGCAACTCCCCACCTACTGCTACTGTCTATATTCATTAGTGAGACAGATTGCAGAGTGTCCGCACAACCACATGGAAAATATAAAATGCAAGCAGGCAGGAAAGAAATTAAGCAAGTAAATTTATTCCGTATTTGTCTCTTTTAGAAAACAATCAAAATAGTAGAATTTATCAGTGATCTGCCATTTCCCTTTCTCACTAATTACTTTTTTTAAAATGGAATAATTGCTTAGAATTGTGTTGTGTAGAAAATAGAGGCATTTCAAAGCTGCATTCCAGGTGAAGGGAGACTGAGCTGGAGTGTGATTCCCATTCCTGCTGCGTGCTGCCTGCAGGACTGATTGCCCACTTCCCAGCGGCAGCCCCTGAAGAAGGACCAGCTGTCCAGGCGCCTGCCCAGCCCTCAGGGATGTGCAGCACCTGGCTGTCAAGGGTGTGATGCCTCCAGGGTCAGTCTCTGTGGTGGGCTGCATCTTGGCCTCCAGGTGCAAATCAAGATCAGGTATTTCACATCTATGTCATGACTGTCTCACAGCAGTGGATTTCATTGAAAATCCATCATATATGAGGGCGATTTTTGTATTGCAGGTGAAAAATATTAAGACTTTTTCACCAGATGGGGGGATCACGGGAGAACAAGGTGGGAATTTGTGATGAGACTCAAAATGACTGACATGCGAATGTTGCACATTAAAATTAAAAAGCTTTCAAATGAATCAGTGAAACCCTCCCCCTTCCCACCCATTCCTCCCTACTCCCCTCCCCACCCCCCGCGCAGATTTGCACAATCTGGTCAACAAGAGTGACCTGATCTGGTGCTTTCAGCCATTATCCTCCAAGGAATTAATGGGTGATTGAGCCATCATCATCCTGCCAAGACTTAGTGAAGTATCGTTGTCAGGAACTAGTGGCCATCTGTTCAGCAGACTTGTAGTAAAAAAGCATAAAGAAATTGAAATAGGGGAAAGCAGAATAAAACCACAACTTTTCATTACTTAATATTTTGATATTTTGAACTTAAAACAACTACATGCTTATGATTTTCATCAGAACATTTTTCCCAGACTATTTTAAAAGACGGTGTCATAAATAACCTAATGAGATTTTCAGAAGAGGCACTTTCTTTAGTTGGTATATAAGCTACATAAACAAATCACAGACAAAACATAGCTGTGTGCTTTCAGTATTAGATTTTTTTTCCAAGAGGAATGTGGAACTGTCTACATTTCTGCCTTTCGAAAAATTTTTATTCTAATAAATGCCCTGCTCAAACTTCACTCTTCAGTAGAGTGGCTTAATGGTTTCTCAAAGACTAAACCCACTGCAAAGCAGCTTTACCCATTCCAACCCAACTCAAGATATTTCCCAAAATTTAGGCATACGATTTAAAATATGTCCTTGTAAGGGAACCAATTCTAATGACAGGTTTGTTACGAAATGAAAATACCAGCTGAGGTAAAACTTGTTTTGGTCCTTCCAGGTAAGTTCACTTGAACTTGTTGAATCAAAACAGAGCCCACAGTACCCTCAAATAAATATTATTTACATCTGAGAAGCAATATTCAGGAATGTCAGCATTTCTAACTGACAATTAGAAAGGCATTGCCAAATCTGGGTAACGAATCAGTTATTAGTAGAGGAGTCAGACAGTGCTAATCTCTTCACCAGCTAGTCAGCACTTTCAAACAGCCGGTGGAGATGGCAGATGTTGTTTACTTAGCACAGACGTCTCATCTACTCTTTTAGCGATGCTGGGAACAGTCAGTGGTCAAGAAGCCATGTTTGTCCCTCTGATTAAGAGAAGTGTTTGAGTGTCCCCTTCTTCACAGCATGCTTTTCTCTCTTTATTTATGTTGTCTTTGTGAAGTTGCATTGTTTTGGATGTCGAGCAGATTCCTTCTTCTTCATTGACTTGGGAGATTTGTTTTTTCAAAAAAAATGCCCAAATACCTGTCTCTTTGGCTTCCTGGGTGGAGAAAACGTTGCAATAATGTGGTTGGGACAGTGCAGTCTCACTAGGTCTGCACAGTACAGTAAGCCCACACCCAGAGCACTCTTGGCCCAGCCACAACTGCCTTTAGATGTTGCTGCTGAGGACAGGGACAGGGGCTGGGGATGCCGCTGTGTGGAGGGACATCCTGGGCTGCACCTAGCCTGTTGATGCAGGTACAGCCATTGTTCGCATCTGGAAATAAATTCAGGTGGCTAATCCTGGGAATTCTCAGCACAGAGAGGTCAGGGCCCCGGGAGGCAGGAGGGTGAAAGCAAGCCTGTGCAAACACCAGCAGTGACTGCGTGGGCTCCTTCCTCAGGGGCAGGGCACAACTCCACCGTGTGCCAGGGCTTGAAGCACCAGCACAGCCTGAGTGCCAGCAGGCCAGCACTATCTGCTGCAGTGGCTCTGTTGTCTCACCATGTCGGCCTCTTAATAGTCAAGGATGGTTGGATTTATTCTTGACTGTTTAGCCAATGCTCCCTGCACCAGCAAGGCAGGGTCAGTTTCTGCACACGAGGCTTCTCCTGAAATCAGTGTTGCACCAGCCTCTGGTGGCAGGGAGCATGGGGACATGTGCATGCAAACACACACATACGGGCATGCTATGCACAAGAGCCTGTATGTGTTCCAGGAGCGAGCAGCAACCCCTGTATCCGGGGAACTGAAGGAAAGCTTCTTGTTTGGGGAAATAGCAAACTCAGGAATTTAATTGCTGCTTTATGCAAATGCAAGTTGACAAGCAAGTAGTAAATGAAAATTGTTCCCTGGTCTCCTTGCACTCCCCAGACAGTGCATCCCAGGGGCAAAGTTGTGCAGGGGTGACTCACTAATTCCTTTGCTAGGGAACACCCCCACAGTTTATTTCCTTGCATACAGCAGTATTGCAGCACCTGGCTGCATACTGGGGTCTTGCACTGCACGTTCACTGTACTTCATGGCTTAGAAGAAAAAGAATTTCTTCTAATTCTGGATTATCTCTGGCATGAAATTTGTTGCTTGGGGTTTAATTCTCACTTGTATTTGCTGTTCCACTGCTGAGACTGCTCTCTGCTCCATCACATGTACGGCTGGAGTGACATTGAGGTCACCAGTGGTGACAAGTTTGTCACTAAAATTGTCTCAAGACAACTTGAAAACTTTCTGACAACAAGTAGCACGGCTAAAGATGCTTCAATTACGTCCATCAATTTTGAATCTGTGATTTCTGTATTCATAGTACGGTTAGAGCAATTTTGACAAATCTCTTCAGTTTCAATCCCATTTTTTTCATTCCTCAGCTCCCTTTGTTTTCCTTAGAGATTTGAATCAGATACCTGGGAGAGCTTAGAGAGGTAGAATCATAGAATAGTTTGGATTGGAAGTGACCTTTTAAAGGTCATCTATTCTACCATTCCTGCAATGGGCAGTGACACCTTCCACTAGATTAGGTGGGTCAAATTGTGGGTTAAGTACAACGTGGTGTCAAGGTCATCACCAAAATATCATTATGAAGCAATTACCTGGCTGAGAGCTCTACAAATCCCTTTTCTGTCCAGCAATGCACAATTTCTCTGGTGCAGAGCTCTACAGAGTACCTCTAGGACTGCTTTGAGGTAATATAGCTTACGGTTAAGTTGGCCGTAAAGGCTGGAGTGGAGAAGGACACCCAGTATAATCTGTTTGGCTTGGAGCTAACTGGACTTGCAAAATGCATATGTGTCTGCCCCTGGAGCAGCTTTGCTCACCATTACTCTATCTCAGGGCTCCTTCAATTCAAACGAGCAGCTTTGGATTACAGATAATAATGAAGCCTTGGGAGCTAAGGTCTTCAGCAGTGTCAAATGTACATTTAATTAAAAGTAGTAACTGCTGCAAGCTTACTCATGAGAACATATAATATTCAATAATACATTATCTTCCAAATGTTCCCTGTGCATTTATTATTCTCGTTTTAACAGATGGATCCTTTAATATTTTAAACTCGGCAAGACATTTATTGGAATGCATATTTAAGATCTGTATCAGCTAGGAGTTTTTTTGGGGTTTTGGGTATTTTTAAATTGAAACCATGTAAGTTCATGTTCATAAAAGACATTATTAATTTCCCCAACAAAACCCAGGAAAAAAACCAAGCTCAAATCGTGGAGCAGTTAGTGGATTCAGATGGTAACCAAGACAGTATCTTGTGTTGTCTGTGTGGATATAATATCTATGTATACTGTCCAAAAAGCTCTTTGTCCAGAAAAGGGTTTATCTCTTTCTGACGGAAGGCTAGACAGACATAAATTGTTTCAGTGACCTTTTGCCCCACGATATTGCTGAATTATGTTGGAGTGGAGGTGGATTTAGGGATTTAGTAAATGGTAAGCCCCTCTGACCTTAATTACTCTAATGCCTCCTTTAATCCCATCAGAGCTATGCAAATGAAATGCACTTCCTGCCTTTAGAATGAAGATTTCTCGGTCAGTTTTAAGCTGCAACCTGAGCATATAATGTTAAAATTGTAACAGGAAGACATTCAGGCCACCTGTCAGTCAGTCCTGCATGGGTGTGATGCAGGACTGTCCTGGGGAGTCTCACTTGGCCAGCCACAGGGAAGGAGCTGTGTGGCTGCTTCATCTCTCCTGCCCATTGAGCTCATGGGGTGGATGCCACCAGAAAGCATGCCAGAGTGGGAACTCAAGCTTCATTTCTTTTGACCTACTTCCACACAAATATTCAGGGCTAACCTACAAGCTGATAGTGTGAAGGGCATATACATATGTGTGTATATTTGTCTGTGTGTGAGCAAGGCAAAGTCTATGAAGACCTAGGGGTAGCTGCTGTGGAGGCTGAGCGCAAGCATTAATTTTGTTGCTCTTTCATATGTCTCAGACTTTAATGTGTCATCCTAAATGTTGCATTTTTTTGTCCCCCTCCCTGTCCAAGATACTTTCACGCAAAAATATACCTACAATTATTTTGAGTTTTGGGCTGTTACAAATATTTCAGTGCATGTCCAGAGATGCATACATCCCTCACCTTTTCTTGACTACCATCACAGGAGGCAGTAGCCCAGGCTCAGCCATGCGGGGTCCTGGCAGTGACTTAGCTGTGCATGTAAGCATGTGCTTAGCTCCAAATGGTTGCCTAATCCTGCTGGCTTCAGGATCAGTGCACCAAGTGGCAGATCTGCTTGTGCCAGCACCAGGAAGAGATGCTACATAGGCCCTGATGTTTCTCCTGTGCCAAACAAGAGCGACAGACCCATGGGTTCCTGCCTCACACCCGCAGCATGCCAGCAGTGCTCAGGGCATAGGCCTGCTCTGTGCTTTTTCTTCCTTGAACGGGCCCATGTCTGCGTTATTCCAGCGAAAGCTGGTGCGTTGTGCAGACGTACATCCCTGTTTTTCAGGCCGAAGATAGGACATATTGCACTCCTCATTCAGTTCCTGTGTGCTTGGAGAAGGAAACATGGAAGTGATTGAATGGCAGTGGCATTGCTATCAGCACCCTGGGAGCGACTGCTTCATCACAGGAGAATGCCTGGAGAGCAGTAAATATCTCACCTATAGGCTGGACACTTCTGTTTAATAGGCACCATTTGTGGTTTTGATATGCATTGCAAAAAAAACCCAAATGGGATGTAACCTGTAATTCATGCCATTTTTAGCTACTTTTCATGCCTATGGTTTTGCTGAAGGCTTTTGCTATTCAGAATTGGTTATACAAGAAATCAGAAGCTTCAAATAATTTACTGACCTGGTGACTGGGAATTCCTTGTTCCAAACACCCAAGATTCAAAGTGTATTAGTAACGCTTAACTAATCACAAAGTAATGCACAGAAAGGTTTCTGCTGTCTTGCTGTATATGTGTAATTCCTAAAATAAGATTTTGGCTGCAAATAGCTACAATTATGAGCTATAATTAACTTCAGTAAAAGTTCTATCAGGATTAATTCAAATTCACTTCTCTGTGATAATGTGAGGCCAGTATTTACTGGAAAATTTCTAGGAAGCAAATTCAGCAAAGATCTGGATGCATTTGACACTAATTTTGCTTTACTGGGACTAATTTTTTGCAGGATTTTTCAGTCATTACTCCAGTTTTGTGATCATGTTTAGCTTTGAGAAGGACAGCAAAGAAAATCTGGGAAATGAACTCACTACTGAGTCTGACACATACAATGATCAAAGAAATATAATGCATGAAATGAAATGAAATGAAATGAAATGAAATGAAATGAAATGAAATGAAATGAAATGAAGTGAAAGAAGAAAGAAGAGAAGAGAAGAGAAGAGAAGAGAAGAGAAGAGAAGAGAAGAGAAGAGAAGAGAAGAGAAGAGAAGA
>VZTF01009807.1:199612-230323 GCA_013397755.1 Cnemophilus loriae | reverse complement strand
AAAGGAAAGGAAAGGAAAGGAAAGGAAAGGAAAGGAAAGGAAAGGAAAGGAAAGGAAAGGAAAGGAAAGGAAAGGAAAGGAAAGGAAAGGAAAGGAAATCTACCAATGCTGACTACATTTGGGCAAAGGATTTCAAATAGCCAAACAACAGCACATACAAAGCTTTGCTACACCGTACCGCAGGTATATAACAGCTGGATAAGGGTTCCATTCTTCTGAAAAATATTATTTTTTCAATGAATGACATCTGAGATTAATTCAATTGAAGCTCATGAAGAAGTGACAAATCTGGGATTTGAGTTATGATACTTTGATCATATTAAATGAAGACAGTCAACATATCTCTGAAGAAAGGGTTAGCAGTCTGTGGCATCTGGCTGCTGGGCTATGGCACTGAATTGGAAAACATATTAGGAAGCATGTGCTACTTCCCAAATTTACATCTCATCTTTGAGAAATGTTCACATCACTGAGATATCTTTGATAAACCAGACTGAGTAGATTGTCTGCAGCTTCAGAAAAGCCGAGGGGCAGCTAAAACCCACTATGGTATTTCTTCACTGCTTGGGGATCTTGCTTGGCCCACCAGGTAGAGGTGTAATGGTGAAACTCAGCATAAGAATGATGCTATTAATCAGCCAGAAGCAGATTGTATCCGGCAGAACACAAGAGCTTGGAAGTGTCACTTGGAGAACAATTCTGGTTAGACATACCCAGCTTGCTTGGACTAGGAAAGAGAGCTCAGACACCAGCACAGCTGGGGTCTTCCAGTCACTCACACTGCTGGACAATGGTCAGGCTGGATGGCCTCATCATGGTGATGGCATTATGGACATCCCTAGGGAAGCACCAGTCACAGTCACAGCCACATGAGTAGTGGAAAGGTCAAGCGTACCCACGCTAAGCACAGAATTGTTGGGGTTGGAAGGGCTCTTGAGAGAATCTCATCCAACCCCACTGCCAAGGCAGGGTCACCTAGAGGAGGTGACACAAGAATTTGTCCAACTGTGTTTTGATTTTCTCTGGAGAGAGACATTCCAGGACCTTCCTGGGAAGCCTGTTCCAGTGCTCTGCCACCCTCAATATAAAGTTCTTCCTCATACTTAGGTGAAACTGCTTGTGTCATTGCTCCTTGTCATGTCACTGGGCACCACTGAAAAGGGTCTGGCACCATCCTCTTGGCACCCACCTTCGAGATATTTATATGCATCGATGAGATCCCCTCTCAGTCTTCTCTTCTCTAGACTAAACAGGCCCAGCTCTCTCAGTCTCTCCTCGTAAGAGAGATGCTCCAGACCCCTCATCATCTTCGTGACCCTTCACTGGACCCTCTCCAGAAGCTCCATTTCTCTCTTGCACTGAGGAGCCCACAACTGGACACAGCACTCCAGATGTGGCCTCACCAGGGCCCTGTAGAGGGGGAGGATCAGCTCCCTTGGCCTGCTGGCCACACTCTCCCCGACCCACCCCAGGATCCCACTGGGCCTCCTGGTCACACGGGCACACTGCTGGCTCATTGTCACCTTGTGATCCACCAAGACTCCCGGGTCCTTCTCTGCAGAGCTGCTCTTTAGTGGGGCAGCTCCAGCCTGTGCTGGCACTTGGGGTTATTCCTCCCCAGGTGCAGGACCCCCCACTTGCCCTTGTTGAACCTCATCAGGGTTCTCTCCTCCCAACTCTCCAGCCTACCAAGGTCCAGCCGAAAGGCAGCAGAGCCTGCAGGTGTGTCAGCCACTCCCCCAGTTTGTATCACCAGCAAAGCTGCTGAGGGTACCTTGGATCCCTTCATCCAGGTCAGTGATAAACAAGTTGAGTGAGACTGGACCCAGTACTGATCCCTGGGGAACACCACTGACTACAGGCCTCCAAGTGGATTCTACTGCCGTGATCCTGCCCCTCTGAGCTCTGCCATTCACCCAGTCCTTGATCCACCTCACTGTCCATTCATCCAAACCACATTTCCTGTGCTTACCTTATGAGGACGTTATGGGAGACAGTGTCCAAAGCCTTGCTGAGGTGGAGGCAGACCACAGAAGGCTGTCAGATTGGTCAAGCATGATTTCCCCTTGGGGAATCCCTGCTGACTGCGCCTTATGACCTTCTTTTCTTCTGCATGCTTGGCGGTGACCTCCAGAATGTTCTGTTCCATCCCCTTTCCGGGGACGGAGGTGAGGCTGACAGGCCAGTAGTTTCCTGGAGCCCTCTCCTTCTTGCCAGTTTTGAAGATGGGAGTAACATTGGCTTTCCTTCAGCTGGGGCCCTGTTCCGGTTTTCTATGATTTTTTGAAGATGATGGAGAGTGGCTTAGCTACAGCATCTGCCAGTGCCTCAGCACCTGTGGGTGCATCTTATCAGGGTGCCTGTGGATTTATGTGTGTTAAGAAGTCTGCCCAGTCAATGTCTAACCCAACCCTCAACCACCAAGGGAAAGTCTTCCTTCCTCCAGCCTTCTTCTCTTACCTCTGAAGTATGGGTCTCCTGAGAGTCTTCCTCATCAGTGATGACAAAGACAAAGAAGGCATTCAGTAATTCTGCCTTGCCTGTGTCTTCTGTTACCAGGACACCTAATCTTTTTGATGCTCAATACCTGTAGAAGCCCTTCTTGTTGTGTGTTAGCACAGCACCAGAGCTGTGCCAGACTCAGTTGTCAAGATCAAGCAGAGATCTGCCCATCCGTGGTCTAGGCTCTCTCCATGGTTTGCCTTGGGGGATATTTTACTGTGTAACTGAACATATAGCACCCTGATTTGCTTGTCATGCCTGTGGCAGATGCAGTGGTATTTCCCATTAAAACAGGTCTTCCTATCTGCATCACACCATGCTGGGTCAGAGCCTCGCAGCACACTTCTGTGCTGAGTTGGCTGTGCCTTGGGTCTGGAGAAGTGAGAAATGCTGTGAGCATGGGCAGTCTGCTCTCACTGGTGATGCTGACACAGAAGTCACCACTTCACATCAGATCAGGTGGTGAGTGGAGCAGGATGTGATGATCTCCAGAATGCAGGAATTCAAGACAGCAATTAAAAACAAGGAGAAGAAGAGAACTTCAGATGAGTCAAAAGTAGGAACAGAAAGAGTTCAGATCATTCAGAAAATGCCTATACACTTTACATTTGTTCACTTTAATAAACAGCTCAGTTGAAGGGATATGTTTCACATTGTCTTGTCTAGGATAAAACAATAAAGAGCAATTGCCTTACTAACCAGATGTGCTGATAGGGCCACTGCTACAGGAGTAGGCTGTCAATGGATATACTTGCCCCCCTACATGAAAGTTTCAGTGGAAATAAAGCAAGAAATTCATGCAAACATGAACAGTGGAGAAAGAGGACACGAGAAAACCCTGTGATCATGGTCTGTGCCTGAAGCAGCCTCCCTTGGCTGTGCTCCTGGTGAATGAAAGCACACTGGTGCCTTTTCAGCCATGCAGGACCAGAAGCCACGCTGCAGGCATGCTGGTTTCTTGAGGAAGAGACAGCAGGGCTCCTGGGGGGAGCTCCAACACATGCACAGATGCATAAAGGGTGTGCACGCCGAGGAGTGGAAAACAGAACCAGCCCTTCACTCATTGTCACTGTAGATTTTCTTCATATCCTGGCAGAGAGAGATGCTGAATAATGTAAATAAATACCAAGAGTTTCTTGACCTCTCCTGACTCTGCAGAGCAACTGCCTTGCGTTGCCTGTCCCGTCTGTCACGGCTGTGTCCCCACCAATGATGAAGCCTGGGTGTAGTTGCAATGCAAAGCCACGAGCTGCAAGCAGCTATGCCCAGCCCAACCTCATTACCAGGCAGGGTTGCTCTCAGAGGCTGAAAACACCCAGTCTCGGGCCAGACCAGCTATTCCTCATCCCTATATTCAGACCAGTATCTTTAGGCCAATCTGCTTTAGCAGTTCCTAGACATTGGTGGGCTTTTGCATAGGTCGCCAGCTCTGGAGCTTGTCACAGCATCCTGCTGACCCGGTGCCCTTTGGGAGCCTCTGTTCCAAGCCCAGGCCTCTGAAGAGGACTGGTTGCAGAGACACACTGTGCCAGACCTGCCTTTCTGCCCACTCTTCAGGCAGCATGGGGTGGCTGATGCAGGACTGGTCAGATCGTATCAATCAGCTGCCTGACCTGTTTTCACTTTGCATGCAGATAGCACATGAGAGGCACAAAAAATCGGTACCACTTCAGCATCCCTTCCCCAGTTTGCTTTTTACCCCTGGAGGTACTAGCTGTATGGGAAGGTGGTGAAGTTTCTGCATTCTCTCACTTCTTGGTCTTGCCTTCATGCCAAGTCTCAGCAGATTTTGTGTTTCAGTAACTTTCAGCTTCCTCTGACAGGTGGCACCAGCTTCTACCCATCAGATAATCAAAGGCTCCCTCCATCTCTTTTGTGCTAGGTTAGACACAAGAGGCCAGATTTAAAACCAATTTCTTATCTAGATGGTAGCAAGTTCATTGTTCTGCTTGGAAAACAGTCCCTTTATTGGCTAATTGTTTTTAACACTCTGCCAGTTCAGAGGCAGGCTTGCAGGTGTCAATCTTCCTTTTTTTTCCCTGCACATGAATAAGGCAGTAAGCCTTACCACAAGAAAAATGCAGCACATGCCAACTCTGAGAGTGAAACCAAGTTTGTGAGCTGTATATATATCAATTGGTAGTCAATATACAGAAAACCAAAGCCAAAAACCTAAGAGTAGATAAATATCTTCTATCAAATTTAAATGCAGAAGCCATTTTGCTTTTATCAGTTGTCACTAGGGGAACCTCTTAGCAAAAAAAAAGACACCAGCTTTCACTGTGTTTCTGATAATTTTCAGTAAGACCACAGCTGAAGTGACAGATGAGTCAGTGCTAGCAACAGTGGTGACATCTGGCCTAAAGTTGTTCAAGTGGAACAAAATGGGGAAGACCTGTAAACCCAGGTTTTTCCAGTGCTGCTGAGAGTGGTTCAGTAAGCTCATCGGTTAGCTTCTATAGGATTCTATTCAGAACATATACGTAATCTATATTTGTAGGTTTACATTTGCATGTAGATTTAGATTCTTCAAGCTTTTTATTTACTTTTAAATTTAAATTTTAAATGTCATTTTCCCTTGTTAACTCTGCAGGAGTCAAACACAATTGCCCTGGAGAGTCAATTGTTTTCTGTGTCTTTCTAGTCATCCATCAGTGGTCTCAAGCACCTTTGAAAATCCTCTGGGAACCGAACCGATTTTTGAACTGACTTTTGTCATTCTGATTCCTGTCTCTAGTCAGTTAAGAGCTGATCTAGAGTCACCAAAGCAGCTGGAGTATTTTAGCTTGAGAGAGCAATGCATGAGGCTGAGACCCTGTGACTATTATCCAGAGCTGCTGAAGCATGGCTCCTTCTCTGCACCGCAGAGAAGAGCAGTTGCTGCGTCCACAGAAGGGTGCATTCCTGCTGTGGTTTGCTCCCCAGCCATAACTAAAGAGTCTCAGTAATTTTTAAAGTTATTATTACTTCTAAGTCTACAGCTTGTGTTTTCTCAGATGACTGGTAGAGCATGACCATAGTATCATGAGCTGGTTCTGGACTTCTTATTTATCAATTGGCACCTAAACTAGGCCTTCTGAAAACAGCCCATGGCCCTTTTGTAAACTGTAGACCTTGTCTGGCCCCATGCTCTTTCAAATGGATAGGCCAGCTATTCTGAAGAAGTCTGCACAGAGCCTGGACAGCCACTGACCATGGTGACACAGCAGCAACCACAGTTCTGTCTGCATCAACACATCTCCTCCCACCCTATGAGTCTGTACATTTAGTCCCTGCCTCCTTTCTTCCTCCGCGAACTATTTTTTCTTAGAAGGGAACGAGAGAATTTAACCCTGAGAAAAATGTGTCTTCTCAAGATCACTTTTAATTCACACTCCTTAGTGAACGACCTAACAGTTTGAAGTATTACTTTATTAGACTAATGATGATGTGAACAGTAATCCCCTGGTTCTGTATAAACCTGGCAGAGGAAGGACTTGCAAAATTGTACCACCTATATGGCATATATATGCTTGTACATAAAGGGCATAGGTGGATGTCACATGGTTCATGAGAAATTAACTTTTTGTTAACAGGTATACAACCAGTGCTTTTATAAAGTTATGAAGGCCACTGGAAATGAGAACTGATGAAGCTGGTAAGTTCAGTTAGGCTATACAATGCTCTAGTTTTAAAGTTTTTATTTTTATTTTTTCTTGAAATAAGTTAAGAGGAATTTATATTTGCCTGGCATCTGCCTCCACAAGCCCTCTTGCAAGTGTTCCCTCCCTCACAGTGACCACCCTTGTTTGTGCTGTTCCACTTCCTGATTTCTTCGGCACCTAGAGCCGCTGTGGGGGTGTTGTTAAACCACATGTGAAAAGGAATCCAGTGAAAAAGTGTACAGCCTGAAAAAATGGAGCACAGCCAAAGTTAATGGTTTCAACCTGAAAAAAATGGTTTAAAGCACAGTTTGCAAGTAAAGAAGAGGGATTCTCAGTTCTAATTAAGTTGCAGAGCTTTGACTTTTTTGCATGGCACCTCTAGTCAGTCCACACAGGATTCAACTGACTTCTTACTCAAAGTTAGGCTTTGTTCATACCTTTCCACAGACATAAAATAGCTAGATCTATTCCTGTGACTTATTCTACCCTACACGGAACTGAAAAGATTTCAGAAACCCCATGCTGAGATTCCCTTTGACATTTGCTGAGCAGAGGACTGTCTGTGGACTCTGTAGCCTTAACTAGCAGTTGCTGAATTTGGGCACCACGGCAGTCTTGAAGCTTCAACTTATTGTTGTGGTGTATTGCTCCTCAAGTCTGCTCAGGTGATGGAAAACTGGTGGAAAATCAGCTAGTTTGCGAAACTGGTGTGGAAATGAAGCTTGACACACAGTGAGACTCAAATGTCACAGGACGTGCTGATAAATCAGTCAGCAAGAAGGGGGTTGAGCTGGGTTGTTGTGTTCAGATGACCATCTGGACGGCAGCCAGCTTGTTCCTTGCACAACCACCCCCAGCGCTGCTGCATAACAACTAACCCTTTTGTACCACACTGCTAACCCAGAATTTATTGTACTGGAGATGGAGGAGAATTAACACTGAAGTTAGAAATGGGTGAAGCTGAAGGTAGCCAAAATCTAGCTTCAGAGCAGCATTACGTTAGGAATGATGGATTTTTTGGGCTTTAAATCACGTTCCTTTATAAAGTGTGCTCTTGTACTCTATATCCACAGTGTTTATATTAATATGTAAATAACAGGAGAAAAATGTGTTTATATCTGAACAGACAGGACAAAAAAATTTATCAATATGCAATAACTTGTCTGAAGAAACTGACTGACACTAACAGCATGTACAGAATGGGTTTTTGAGCTAATGAAAATTATAGAAAAAATTTGGTTATAAGAAAAATCTGGAGGTCATTTTGCTTAACATCCTGCTCCAAGCAGAAGGTTCAAAGTTAGTGTCAGCATATACAAAAAATATGCCCTATTTAACTGACAGCATTTAATTTCTTAGGAGTCAAGAATTTTTACAAAGCATTCACATAAATTACTATATCCACTACAAAAAAAATCCTGGGGAAGACATCTCTAGTACAGTTGGGCTGAAATGCTATAACTTATCAGTTATACGCACTTAGCATTATACACACTTACCAGTGTGTAGAGAAACTTCAATAGGTGGTAAAAAGGTGTGTAATTTGTCTCCTTCCTAAACCACTCATCTCCCACCAGTGGGTACCATTTACTGTTCATCGTACCTGAAGTGCATCATGAGGCTATCTTTTTCCTCTGAAAATAAGAGGATGTCAGCATTCTGTTAAAAGGAAATTTTCTGACAAAATCTCTAGGAAAAGCTACTGGTTTGCTCTAACTCCAGACCATGGGGTTTTTTGATGGAACTGAAGAGAAATTGAGAGTGAAAAAAACTCTTGC
Organism: Cnemophilus loriae; assembly: GCA_013397755.1. Lineage (NCBI taxonomy): Eukaryota > Metazoa > Chordata > Aves > Passeriformes > Corvidae > Cnemophilus > Cnemophilus loriae. Next base: position 222,399 of record VZTF01009807.1, on the reverse strand, counting down.
CAAAGCCTTCAAATGTAAGCCATTACATATGGTTTTAGTACATCTCAGCTATGAAAGAACATCAAAGGTCTCACTTTACCCTTTAACAGGGCAATCAAAACCAGTCCAACAGTGCTAATTGTCTCCACAGACTGCTTCCCCCCCCCGCCCCCCCGATTGTAATGCATTATCTAATTACAGGGTTCATTTGTGAATTCTTATTTGGCATACAGCCTGTCATTTTAGAGACAACATTTGGTAGCTTTGGCTTGCAGCAAAAATAGAAAACGCTCTTCCTCAATGTGAAAAACTCAGCTCATACTTGTCAATGGGAAAGTGGGCCAGGTGGCCCAAGCACCATCCCACTGCAAGTGGAAGGTACGTGGGCTTCATGGATTTCGCTAAGCTATAATTTGAGCAACATAAGGAGACTGCTAGCAAAAAAAAGCTCCAGAAGCATTTGAAAACCCTCAGGCTTCAATCAAAGAGAGCACAGCTATATTGAGACATGTGCTCAATAGCCACAGAGTGGGAAGGCTTATCTGAGCACCTTCTGCTCAGAAAAGGAAATCTGCTTGGATAATTCCTTAGTAAGGAAAAAATCTGGCCAGTGATAGGAATGCTGGAAACGCCAATGCTGAAATTGTGTGTTGTCACATTTTCCTTTCCTCCAAAGGGAAATATTGGACAGTTTCTTTTGAGTTACTGAGCAACTAACCAAAATGGCCAGATGAATGTTTTCTAGATATCATTATTGATAACACACAACTGGCACTCAAACAAGCCCACGCTCTCCCGGGCTGGGAGGCAAGGGCCCCTGCGGGTGTGGAGGGCTGGGCAACCCCCAGCACTGCTAGCAGCTGAATGCCAAGATTGTGAAAATGGGGGAGGCCTGTCCTGTCTTGCTATCTGGCACAGGGGCCACAGTGGAGATATGAGTAACTTCGCCTTCCAAGTACAAAATGATTGCTGGCAGTACACAGTGAACATGTCAAACTTGGAGGAATATCTTAAGAAAAGGCCCATCAGTGGTTTTCTTTCTTTAAATGGTAGCCACTGAAAAGTTATGCAAACACTTCAGCTATGGAATATATAATCTGATATCTGGCAGATGTGTTTTCTCCTCTGCCTCCACTTCTGCTCTAAATCAGTCACTCCCACTAAATAAAAGCAGTTCTCTAGTTTTCTATCAATGAAACACTTCTGGCATCCATAGGCTAGGGCAAAGGGAGCTGCAAAGAGAAGCTGGTGAGGAAGCATAAGTCTCACATGTATTGTGAAAACAAGCCTGAACCAGAGACAACTATCTGAAACATGCACCCAGGCAAACGCGGTTGGTTTTAATAAAACAGCTCCCTGATCCAAGACAGTGTAGTTAAGCAACTGGCCAAAGCAGTGTAGCTACATCAAAATTGTTCCTGTTTCTACCCATTTCTCATAAAAATTGAGATAGTCAAAATCAAAGACTGTTCATGGAGCCTGTGCCAATTGCTGCAAGCCATGGGGTCCTGGTCTGACTTATTCTAGGGTTTGATATTGCAGCTTTCCTCCTCACCCTCTCCTCTTTTGCTGTCTTTTCCCCCACAGCTGCCAAAACCTCCCTCTTCACCCAGCCTTAGGAAAAAAACTTGTGGGGAAAACTCATAGGTCGTGTCTCAAGAAGTTACTCAGACTTCCCTCACTGCCTGACGAGGTATAAGGGACAAACAAAGAGACCACACTTCCCACAGAAGCCCTCGTAACACCTGATACAATACTCTGTCTGTGCATCTCCTGAGGAAATGAAACTGTGCTGACTGTCTGCATTATTTTTATTACCCTTTGAGGGAAAAATAAAAGGCCTGATTAAAGTAAAATATTGGGTTAAACTTTTCAACGTGTTTTTTTCTTCCTGTATTTCTATTCTGTGTGAATACTTACCTACTGGTTCAAGAGTTTAACTCTCTCTAAATTAAATTAATGGTGAGTGTAGAAAACAGTCATGTGGCATCAAATGTCTTACAGATGTTGTCTAAAATAAAAAGGGAGAATACATTAAAAAATTGATGCAGAGATACTCAGTAAACAAGATAAATATGGATTTATCAGTCATGTATAATTTTTACAGGAATGACCTGCTGTGCGAAGATAGATCTTTAAATTATTTGAAAAATAAAAGGGAATTTGAACAAAATACTTGCTTAGCTTGAGAAGAAAGATCAGTGACTAGAGAAATACGTTAAGACAATGCCACAAAATGCTTTGAATACCACAGCTGAATACAGATACAAAAATTGGAAGCCATGGAGTAATTTTCTGGTTTGAGCTGCACCTTACTACATTTTGTGCTAGTTGAATTTCTGTTTGCCCATACACCCACTATTGAGAGCAAATGAAACTATCTCGGTTTGATTATGATGGGCGTCTCTCTGATTTTTTTATAGGTCTCACATTTTTCAAAGTTAAAAATAATCATAATTTTTCCTGTTAATTTCACACTACTATCATTCTAGACCCATGAGCAGGCTGAATTGTCTGCCAGACATAAGAAATTTGGACTAAAATCCCAGTTAGCATTTTTCTACTGACGGTGGATCACTTGGTCAAGAGAACAACACAGATCTCCTTTGAGCTTTCTCCTTGGCTCTGGTCTGCCTAAGAAGCCCATTGACCTTATTCTTGGTCTAAAAGCCCATGGCAGCTCCTTTTGACCTGCCTGATGTCGGCACCCACTTCAGTCACCACAGCCTTGTCCCTAAACCAGAACTACTTTTGCTCCACTGTTTTGTGAAAATATAGGGTTTTTTTTGATTCTTCCACAAAGCCCTTTTGAGATAATAGATCCAATGTGAGAGATGGGAACCTTAGGTCCCATATAACACACCAGTTTGTGCTGTATTCTCTCTTCTGGTTTTCGTTTTTCATCCTAGAAATGGACTTACATACCTACAGAGGCTTCATATCTAGCCACTAGGCTTTGATATACTGATGAATATAAAATATGTGGTATCCTTGTGGTCGAATGAAGTTACAGAAATAAATCCAATCCAACCAGTGCATGGTGACTTCAAATGAAATATTCCCCAAAGTAGTCCTGATGCTACATAGCATCTGCTGAATCAAAGAGAAATGAGGGAAGGAAGCCGTCATTTAAAATACTTACAGGAATAAAATATGTTCAGGATCAGACTCTTTCTTCTGAGAATGAATTAGACCTCACATTCCTTTTAGCATTCTTCACTCAAACACAACAGCTATAACCAAGACATCTGGTCAAGGGCTGCAGCATCGGTGATATTCACCCCACAAAGGAAAAGCCATGCATAATTCCATTAGCTATGCTGGGGAAAAATTACTTTCTCAGTGTTCACTGACAATGAATGACTGGGTGATAAACTGCCATGATGAAATTTAACGGTATAAAAGAGCCTTTTGCATTATGCATGCAGGGAAAAACAGCCCTAGCCTTACATACATATGGATAGACCATAAATGAGCAAATGTCTCTCAAGCAGAAATCTAGGAAGATTGGAATCACAGAAGAAATTTCTTCACTAGCAAAAGCTCCATACTAAGAAAGTTTAATGTAAGGATCTGTTAAAATGTATAAAAAGCAAAAGAGAAAGTGTCACATGACACTATGGAAAAAAGACACATACCTGTTCAAGAAATACTGCATCCAGTAACCATTATCCCTGCTCAGAAAGGAAAAGGTTTTTAAAAAGTATGTTGGGGAAGATACAGTATTCAAAGTATTTTTGGTGTAAAGAGAGTGATCAGTGACAGGACTCTGGCAGGGAAAGCAATCAACAGTAAAGTGATGTGCCAGGCTTCAAAATCCCCACCAACCTGAACGGTTGTCTGGATCCAGCAGGGTGTCTGCCTCTGAGTGGTTCGTGTGCTCCACAGGATGATGTGGAAAACTGGGGGTACTGCGTGCAAGCAGCTGTCATGCCCAGTCAAGATAGCCAAATAGGGAAGAATTCAAACCCTCTCTGGAAGGTTTCAGTGCGAGGAGTGAAGGTTGGAGAGGAGGGAGAGTTTGAAAACGTGCCACCTGATCTGGGCAAGGGCTGGTAAGCAGCTCTTGGCAGGGGGAACACTCCTGCACCACACCAGTCACAGCAGCTCGCTGGTGGTGAAAGTTTCTTCCCTGGGTGGCAGACCTGTGCTGGCTTTTGGTTGGGGTGGAAGAGAAGGAGCATACCCACTTCTAGCCCTCCTCCACAGAGGGCTGAAAATCAACCCAGTGGAGATGGCCTGCCCTCCATGTGCTCTCACCTTTGCATCTCACTGCCGGTGCCAAGCTCTCCCCTCCTTTCCCATGCTGTGCAGCAAGGGCAGGTCAGCATCCTGTCAGGGTTTGGAGGCTTATCAGAAATGCATCAGAAGAAACACAGCCTCTGAAAAGTGGTCTTGGAGCTCCCACAAGAAAAGATTTATTGTATTCCTTCCTTCCAGCTGGGCTGGAGTAGCTATACGAACATTTTTTTCTCTCCCTCTCCCTTTTGACATCTGACAGTTTGACTTCTGCCTGGAGCCTGCAAGCCTAGAGGTTGGTAAAAAGTAATCAAGAAGTAATTACTCTTTCAGAAATAATTCAGTTCAGGTTTGGATACAATTCTAGATGGAGGCTTGAGGGCAGTGGAGAATTTTTATTGTGTTTGAGTATTCTGGCTCTGCCTTTGGCAGCATACATGAGGCTGTGTTTCAGCTTGCTCATTAGGGCAGAAATAAGCTGGCTCTCAGGAGCACATGGGAAATTGTGTTTGTAACGCAGTTGCACTAAAAATCAGTGTTCATTAACCTTCTTCTGCTCTCTTTTTAAAAAGAGACCAATTTTGAGTTTCCAAGCCCTTGCTACTTGCCATGAACCCCTCATTTTTAGGGAAAGCATTTCCCTCTTTTATATCCATGTTTCATCAAAAAGTTACTTTCTGTTGCAGAAATGGTGAACTGGGGTCAGTGGTGATGTTCACACAGTCAAAACTGGGCCTGGCTATTGCACCACACACTCTAATACCAACCTGGGTGCACAGCTTTCTTCTTTGGGTTCTGGTACAGAAGGAGACCTCCAATGCCCCATCCCAGTTCCCTCTGCATTCCAGATGTTTGCCCCGAAAGGAGGAGGAGAAGGAGGGACTGACTGTGGCAGGCAGCACCTAGGTGCTCAGCTACTAGTGGTAGTGCTGCACGCTGGTTGGCACCGTGCCTTTTCCCCCGGGCAGCAGCAGCTGGCTGGCCCCCAGCCCAGTGCCAGAAGCAGACACAAATGCTTTGGAGGCTGAGTGCATTCTGTAACAACTCATTCTCTAATAGTGGTAATATGTCAGCTTCGCCCCCACTGCATGGACCTCCCACTTCTCCCCATCCATGGTGAAGGTCTCTGCTGCTCCAGGGATGTTCCTGGTGGCCCATGCTAGGCAGAGGCTGTGGGAATGGGTGTCAGACAAGGACTACACCATGGGGCTCCTGCGTGGTGTCCTGGTATCTTGCCATCTCCCAGAGCCAGTCCGCACCACCAGGAGGCTGGGCTGCAGAGAAATACAGTTTGGAGAGTAGTTGCACTGTAATTCAGTCCCTAGTTTGTCTGGGTAAGTAAACTGTCCTTCACTCCAGACTAGAGAATAAATCCACAGTTCAATCCTCAGTAAGCCCAGAGAACAGAGATAAAGCAAACCAGATGTGTGATTTCCTGAGCCTTTGGCATAAACCTCACAAACGGAGGGGTTGCTCCTGGAGGTAGCTATTATACCTCTGTTGAGAACAATTATGTTTTCATCTTGATACAGCCTAAATTCTGTAGCAGCACACAAGGCACCACGTAACGCAACATGTTGAAGCAGGAGTCATGTGGCAGCTGCACTAGTGCAGTGAATGGGGGCAGAGCAGGCAGGAATAGTTTGGCCATCAAGCCCATCTGAGTGTGGGTCTGTAAACCATGCCATGGGCAAGGGTATACCTTTTCCAGCTGATCCACCAGCTTTCTTGTCAGGGCATTGTCATGATGCAGTGCACACCATGCTGCAGCAGGACAGCTGTAGGTAGGAAGGGTTTCTTCATGGAGACACCAACTGCCAACCTAACGGCATCTTGCTCACCAGGTACTTTGAAGAGGATGTGAGTTTTTCAACAACTCTTTTTACTTCTTAATTAGGCTGTTAAGTTGGCAGCCAAACCTTCAGCCTGGCCCCTGACCAGTCCCAGCAGGACTCTGGCCCCCGACTCGTACATGTGCTTTGAGTGCGGTGTTTTCTCAGGCAGCTGCCCTCCAAGGCCTACAGCCATTCATTTGTGAAACAGCTCAAGCACCACCCTTTCCCCCATTTTATGGGCCTGAAGCAGAGGAATCTGGCTGCAAACCAGCAGAGTGAGCTAGAATATGCTAGATTTTAAGCATGTGGTAAGCACCAGTGAAGCTGACTACCGGACTCTCTCCCATTCTGCCTCTCAGAGATCTAGACAGGGCCTTGTATCGTTGCATCTATCAGAGTCCTTGATCTGACATTCCAGAGAGGCTCCAGATCCAGCCCGTTCCGCTGAGTACTTGCAGACTGCATGCCCAAGCAGGAGCTGTGTGCCTAAGGCCCACGAAAGGGCACCGAAACCAGCATTGTTCCCTCACTCCCATCTCACTCTGAAGGAAGAGCTGGGAACATTACAGGCCCCAGGATGTACATTATTAAGTATCTCTAAATGCCTCTGCCTTTCCCCTTCACTTTCCTTTACTCTCTGCTATTGCAGGGGGCTCTCAGCCTTCAGCCAAATCTGGATGAATAGGACCAAAACTAGTGCCACAGCCCGGATTTACAACGGAGAAGAAGCAGAGGTCCCTTTTCCTGGAGCTTTCACAGATGTACTTCCTCCTCCTGCCACTGCCAACCACGCCAGCCTGAGGAGGGACAGCTCGCAGGGACAGCTCACTGCATGTGTGTGATCTGGAATGCAGACACTCCCTGGGACCCCAGACTTCCCAACTCCCAGGTGTAGCTGGGGCCTCACTCCTCCTTCCCTTTCTGGCCGGTAGATTTCAGCTGGTAGATGCAATCCTACAGATTTGGCTTTCGCGTTGTTTACATGCAGCCAGCTCGTAGTGCTCTGCAATCCAGGATGCAATCGTTTAATGGTTAAACCCAGGCTGCTCAGTGTGCCAAGCTGCTCCAAGGCAAAAGAGCTGGCATGCTCCTATGTGTCTTGCTCCCTGTGTTTCACCAGGCCGCACTAGCAGACCTGCATTCTGCTGCTGTATACCTGTATCCAGTTAGACAGCTCTAAGTCTTTCCTCAGGCTAAACCCACGCTAAGGCAAAAGATTAAATTCTGAGGACTGTTCCTGGAGATTTGAATTTTGCTTCCTGCTTTCTTTTTTGGACAAAGATCCATTATATCAAAAGAAATTTTTGCAAGCTTCAGCTACAAGCAACAGGAGTTCACCTAACTAAAGACCCTTGCTTTTAAGACAAGCCAAAGAAAATTAAATATGCTTTGTATTAAGCATAAACTCTTCATCCTACTGGAATTTTCCAGTTCTGCTAGTAATGTGATCTATAAAAGAGCTAAGCTAGGTAGATAAGACAATTTTTTTTTAAAAAGTGTAATTCATTAGAACACTGCCAGTTATTTGAAGATACCATATTTGGTCTGGTTGAAGTTATCAGCTAAACAGAAACACACCATGGCTTACTTGTCTGATTTGAGTGTAACTCAGTGGTAAATAATTCACAACTCAGTTATCAAAATTTATGTGTGCATTTCATACACTGGCAGTTATTGCATCATATATGCCACTATGGCATGGTACAGCTACAAAATGACCCCACTTGTCAGCAAGCATCCTCATGTATTTGCAGGGCCCCTTGTGCCATGGCTGTTGACAACACTTTTATTTCACAAGTTTAGAAATAGACTTCTGTGGGGTTTGGGGTTTTTTAGGGGATGGAGCAAAATTCCAACTTTTATCACAGAATGTTGCAGCCATATGGAGTTTCTGCTTCCAGGCAGTGTTTGCAGGCTACCAGAACTCTACTTACAGTGTGGACTTACAGTAAATTAAATCATCTTTATACTATACTCTCCATAATTCAGACCCTTATGCCTACTTCATTAGCAGTTAATAGTTGGTCTGCATTAACTACAACCCAGTAGCAAAGTGATCATGAATAATTTTTTGCACATCTCAAAAGCTTCATGTATTTTAGCATGGTGGATTAGCTATCTGAGACTTTTTATCAGAAGCATATGGTTTGGACTGATTATCCATCACCTATACTTCTCTTTTGAATATCTTCACTAGATGAGATGAATTAAAAGGAATGTTAACAGATCAGCAGAAAAAAAAAAATCATTTGTAGGGGACAGAAAAATGAACAATTCTTGAAGAATATTAGCAAAATAATTGAATAAAGAAATATTTCACAGTAGCAAACTTGAACAACCAGTGAATCACTGAGTTTAGCCTGGAAAAATCTGTAAGAAATCAAGTTAAATTTGATGCTTAGAGACTCTAGTTTTACACATTGCTGATTTCTTATGGCTATGGTATAAGCAGGAAACCTCTTTGGTAGCACATTGTTGTACAGACATTTTACCAGAGATGATGTCTAGTCAGCCACCTGTGCTCTCCAAGAGAAGGATTTTCAGTAGACATATTTAAATAATGTTAGCATCTACGACAAAATGAGAAAGCATGTAAAGATAGATTAGGAACACTGCAGAAAGAAACAGAACCATACTTTGTATGAAGTAAATTCTGCACTTGCTTAAATCCCTACCTCTTAAAGACTCCATGCGCTTAAAGCTAAGGGCTTGTTTGAATTACTTGTGAATGTGAGTGAAAAAGTGCAAAACAATTTATTTTAGACTTTAGTCCACCCTTCTCATTACTTCATCTCCAGAGGCTAATGAAAAACTGTAAATGTTTTCTGGCTCAGTAATATGCTGTTATGGATTAGAAATTTGCCAAGGGTATGGCCAGATGATTATAAGTGATCAAATTGCTGCTTGCATGGTTTTAGCCCACCCTAGTTGTGAAGTTAAACTTGTTATTTAAACCCCGAAAGTGGCTGAAGCTCCAGGGTTTTATGCCCTGTGAGAAGTGGAAAGGCAGTGTTTGGGAAGGGTCTCTGTTCCCCATAGCCGGAAGCCCTGTGGCCAGGCAGCCAGGGAGCAATGAAAAATGACAAGCTCTGACCACGGGAGGAGATGTAGTTCACTGGCCCTACCTGACAATGCTGGGAGCAGCTGAAAAGGGGACAAGAAGGAAAGTAGCATTATACAATTGGAAGAGTGATTAGGCTTTGCATGAGATTTTGTAGTTAGATATTGATTTGCTCTGGTTTAGAAATACCCCTTCAGCATCTTGTTTATACATCAAGAACATCTTAGGAAGTGGAATATTTCAGACAGAGACCAAACAGACCATCACCACATGGATTTTCTCTAAGAGGTAAATCTCTGACATCTGTCGTGCCTCATCCCAGAGCAGTGGCCCAGAGAAAACCAGCTAAGCCACTGCATTTAGTGCTGTGAGGAACCCTCAGACAGACCTTCCCAGTTACTCCACATGAGGTTCAGACATGGGAAAAGCACCAGAGGGGAACCAATGACCACGAGTCATCTCACCTTTGATGGCCATCATGTGGCTGAACTTTACCAATAGTAGATGGGGGAGGTGTGAAACTCAACTTGCTTGATTCTGATTTTTTGACTGTTTTGCCAAACTAGTTTAAATTACCTCCCTTGTGCTGTGCTCTAAAACATGGATGTCTTGTGCTGACTTTAAAATTAACTAAGTCCTCAGACATATCTCTCTGACTTTTATTTAACTCTAACCACTTCAGAAAGAAAAGGTGTGTAGGCATCCCCTAACGCTTCTAGATAGCATCTGATACTGATCATTGTCAGGTATGTAATAGAAGTAGGTATGTAATAGAATCATTTAGACAACTGTCTGATAAAGGTTTGATAATTTTTTCTTTCCTTAAGGCAAAAAAGTGCAGATAAACCTTTTCAAAGCATTTCCATATTATAGTAGTAGAACTGTTCATGGAAATTTTTTGGTTGGTGATTTTCCTTTGTAGCATTAAGACTGTTGTCAAGCAGTGAATGATGGCTGATTGCCACTTCCATGTTCCTTGCAGCTTTGACTTATTACCACTCAGTGCTTCAGATTCATTGCCTAAGTTCGTGTGTCAAACCAGAGCAGATCTATAAGTTCAAACATGGCAAAGGCATCAGCTGACAACAGCTGGAAGAAGGCATGTGAAAGCACAGCTTACTGAAGTGTCTTACAGCTTGCAAGTTTGTTAAATGCACGTGCAAGCTTTTATTTTGCAATGAACTCTCTGTGGGGGTATCCATGTGTTGCCTTACTTTAGCAGCAGTCTTTGCTTAGATCAGTTTTAGAGGACTTATTTCCTGAAATGTTGAGCTTATACTTCACACACAGTTCAAAACTTCCTGCAAAGTTTCTCCAGCTTCATCCCTTAAACATCCCTTTTGCACAGCTCCTGCCGTACCTTTTTTCATTCTTACTAAAATATGCCAAACTCCTCATTAGGATGAACCACTCAAGAGAGAAGAATTTTTAACTTAATTTTTAATATAGCCAACAAAATCTGTGAATTAAATCTAAATTAATTTCTTCTCTGTGTGACATCATATATAAACTGTTCTTCCAGATGTGCAATGACAAATGAAAAAATTATGTGCCTGAAAAAGATTTGGTGTGATTTTGCAGATGCATTCAGTGACAGTATTTTTTCAACCTGCTTTAGCAGCAAATGAAAGCAGAATGAAAGATGTAGGTTTCAGCCAATACTGCCCTATGGAATCTTCCTTTAGGCCATTAAATATTTGGTTATGACAGATATTACAACTTGAAAATATTCCTCATCTAAAAGCAATTCTGTGTTATCTTTCTGCATGTTGCCACTGCCTGCAAAGCCTAAGGAGCCATAAGTCTTTTGAACTGCATCTGGACATGTAAGGTCTAGTACTTCCATCTTTCTTTCTTTCTTTCCCTCCCTCGTTTTGGCTCCTTCTTTGATGGTCTCACTTTAGTCAGATTAGCAAAAAAGATAAAGCTGCATTTCTACTAATAAGCCTCTTGGAGTCCCAGCCAATTGGTTGAAGGGCTGAGGATGTTGAAAATACATATCCAATTATGATCTGGCTGTGGTCCCTGTTTGGCTAATGTATCAAATGTCATTTCCAACTGAAAAAAGCACACCCTGTCACCAATGTTGTTTTATACATAGCACAAAGTGTACTCTTGAGAAACAGCCTGATCTTCTGATATGCTGCAAAGCTTTGACAAAAATAGGATAATCTATCCAAAATACAAACCCAGACATACAGGAAAAGATTTATGTAAGGTTCTCCACCAAACTAAGTAAAGTACAGACATGCATATTAAAAACCATGATTAATTCCATGCCAGGGATTTTTCAAGATATGAACCAACATGTGCCCAAATATCATAGATTGGCACAAAAATCAACATTGAAAACTGTTTTTTAATTGCAAAAAAGGCACTAACATGTGTTATGCACCATGGAACACGGCAAGAATTAAAGAACATAAAACCATGGACTGAGGGAACTGCGGTTAGGTAACGAAGTTGTTCAAGAATTATGTATTACTTTATTCCTCTACTCCCATCCCTTTCTGTTCCAAGCTGTGTGACTGCACTGAACACTGAAGAATCAAAGTCTTGTTCTCTCCTGTAGGATGCCGTGACTGCTTTTCTGTTGCCTTTCTCTTTTTCTACTGAAAGATTTCTGTAGTGCACTGGAGTTTTGTGTAAGAGTCAATATTATTGTTTAGTTTTCCAACATGAAAGACTGCTGGACAGAAAAGATCCTCAACTCAATTTGTGCACTGTGCTTAGTAAAAGTTTATTTACTTTTTCATGACTTGGAAAGGAGACAAAGGCTGTGGTTAAAAAAGGTTCTCTTTCCTTTGGTTGCTGGAAAAAAAAAAGATAAGACAACTACAAGCTGTGGCAGGAGAAACAAGAATATGTGAACTTGTTCCAAAATTTTAGTCCTGAATCAGTCAGCTATAAATAAATGCATTAAGTCTTCAGAGAACTGGACTCTGTAGTCATTTGTATATCTCATAAGTATGCTTGCTTTTGCAAACACCAGACCTTATGCACTTTTCTTTTTGATACCCGCTAATACTAGAGCACACAATGTACTTTTACTTGTCCTTTATTCCACAATACCTTTATGAGAAATAAAGCACATTAACTATACAAGACTGCCTCCACCCAAAAAAGCCCCCACTTTCTTGCCCTAGTAATTCCTGTGCATACATTGATTCAAAAGAAAACAAAAAAGAACACTGTTAAACATCAAGCAAGGGCAATGTCTTCCTTACTCTTGAAAGGACATGTTATTCACTTAAGCCCAAGTATTTTGTCACCTTCTAGTGGTATTTAAGATGCGTGCCTAAAAATTGATGTAGGCTTGTGTCTTACAAGAATTTCTATGCATACAAAACCAGCTTTTGGTAATAACCTGCACTTTAAAAGTCCTGGCTTTTCCAAATCAGCCCCTGGGCAAGCTGGACCCCCAGGAAGCCCATGGGAGTGGGAGCAGTGGTGGGTGCTGCTCAGAGGATGGTGTCCTGAGGGAAAGGAGCAGGCTGCCGGATCACATCCAGAGAGAATGGGTTCTGGGTTAGCTTTTCTTTCATGCTTTCTCCCAGATGTGAAATTGCACTGCTGCTCAGTCCTGGGAGCTTGTTTTCGTCCTTTTCAGTAACCAGCAGAAAACCTGCAGGACACAGAAAGGGAAATTCCAGAAGCTGTAACTGCCCCATTTCTCTGGACTGCCTCACACAGGAGGAGAAGAGGCTGGAGTGTGTCTCAGATTTCCTTTTATTGACATTTTTCTGACTTCTGCTATGTCTTTTTAGAGCCATTGGCAATGTACCAGTACCAGGGGCTAGGCCTGGCAAGGGCAGGGTTTTGTCACTGTAAAAGGGTTTGAGGACAGCTTAGCTAGCTAGTTATGGTTTCAATTTGTCTTTCTAAAACTAGGCCTCTAGGGCCTGGCAAAAGGCCTGGAAAAGTCTGTATAGACCTTGTGCTGTCAGCTTGGTTTTACAGATCTCATTTCTGTCTGGCAGTTTTCAGGCTGCCCAGGGAGAAATTTGGCCAGTGGCTTGCTAGTGTAGAGGACACTTTCCAGCTGGGAATGAAGCCAAGTTATCATGAACTTTACTAATGGAGGATGGAGTACACTGGCTCTAGGTTGGAGATGTTTTTCCAAAGATGAAACCAAAATCCTGAGCACACAAAAGGGATAATGTCGCAACAGGCAGTGTGAGACTATGAACGCTTAGTCAGGCCACCAGTTTGTTAGTGGCACTTCATGCACACTCACGAGCAAGACTCACACATATTTTTTTGTTTTCTGTTTCTCATGAGTTGGTTTTCAGGGTCTCTCTAAGCCCCAGGTGGTGGGAGTGGACTCACAGCAGCTCATCATTTTCGAAGCTGGTGTCTGGCCCTGCTGAGATGGAATGGGAATGAGCAGGGCTGGCACTGGCTGGGTAAGGGTCTGACTCAGAGAGCTCAAAAGCTAAGTCACCAGTGAGCAACAACCTGCTCTGTGCACAAGGAGTAACTCCAAAGGGAGCTCTGTGCCAGAAAGAGTGGGCAGCTTGACCTTACCTCCTTTCTGCATTTTTTTAGGCAGGTAATTTCACTTCCTTTTGGTGATAACACAATGTACTTCCTTAATTTTCCATTGTACCAATATAAATTTACAATGGTTATGTTTGTGTTGTGTTGACCCTGTCTGGATGCCAGGTGCCCATCAAAGCTGCTCTGTCACTCCCTTCCTCAGATAGACATGGGAGAGAAAATTTAATGAAAGGCTTGTGGGTTGAGATGAGGACATGGAGACATCACTCAGCAATTGTTGTCATGGGCAAAACACACCCAACTCAAGGAAATTAGTTTAATTAATTACTGATCAAAATCAGAGTAAGCAAATAAATTTCTCATTCTCAAATCCAAATCTCAAAATACCTTCCCCTCCATCCTTCCCTCCTTCCTAGACTCAATTTCACTCCCAATTTTATCTAGGTCCTCCCTCTGAGAGGTGTATGGGGAGGGTAATGGTGGCTGTGATCACTTCATCACACATTGTCTCTGCTGCTCCTTCCCCCTCTGGCTCTTCCCCTGCATCAGTGTGGAATCCCTTCCATGGAAGACAGTATTTCACAAACTCCTCCATCATGAGTCCTTCCCACATGCTGTTGTTCTTCACGAACTGCTCCAGCACGGGTCCCCAAGGGGTCAGAAGCCTTGTCAGCAAACCTGCTTCACCAAGGGTTTCCCATGGGACAACAGCTTCCTTCGGGTGTCCACCTGTTCTGTTGTGGAGTCCTCCACAGACTGCAGATGGATCTCTGTTCCACCATCGCCCTCCATGGGATTCAGGGCCACGGCTGCCTCACCATGGTCTGGACCACAGGCTTCAGGGGAATCTCAGCTCTGGTGCCTGGAGCACCTCCTGCCCCTCCTTCACTAGCCTTGATGACTGCAGAGTTGTTCCTCTCACTTGTTCTCACTCCTCTCTTCATCTACAGTTGCACAGTTTTTCACTTCTTCTTGAATTCATTATCCCAGAGATGCTGCCACCGTCACTGATGGGCTTGGCCTTGGACAGTGGCGAGTCCATCTCAGAGCTCGCTGGGACTGGCTCTGCTGGACGTGGGGGAAGCTGCTGGCATATTCTGACAGATGCAACTCCTGTAGCCCCCCACACGACCAAAATTTTGACATTTAAACCCAATCCAGTATTATACTTCTTATTGACAATTAGATGAAAAACGCATTGTGCACATAAGTCACTGCAGGAAAAAATTCTTTGGCCCTCCTCTGAGCATCAACACGTGTTATAATCTGCAGGACCAGTCCTGTACACATCTGTGCGTGAATTGTGAGAGGAATTCTGAGGTCTGAGCACCAATGTGCAAACTATCCCTGGAGATGGTGTATGTTAAACACAAGCCTGCACAGACAATAATTGAAAGATCTGTGGTAATAAAAAAGAATTCAACAGCAACTCAGAAGCAGAACAAAACCCTCAGATATTCTTAGTCTGGGATGACACAGATTTGGAGTTAGAATTAATTCACAATCCATCATTAAAATTTTGCTCTAGGGTAACCCAGAACAAGAGTTTGAGCTCCTTTTACTAAAAAACCCCCAAAAACCCAAAAGAAGAAACAGTTGTGCATTTTTCATTTTTCTGGCTGCAAGGTAAATATTGTCGATATCTCAGAGACTTCCAGGTCTGTGGGTTGTTTAACAAGCAAGCAAACAAACTCCGGAAAGATGTGAACTTCCCCTTCAGCTCCATCACTACACAGTAATACTGCTATGGTGTTGTGAGAGCTACTAATGAAATGATGAATTAAGTTACCTAGTACTTCAAAAATTACATATCTGATGACTTTTTGAAGAGGTTCTGACATCTTTGCTGCTCTCAAATATCCTTGAAATCCGGTGGGTGAAACAGCTACCTTTCATATGTTGCATGACATTTGTTTCAGGATTTGTAAAGAACAAACCTATTGCGATTCATTATCACCCCCACTCTCATTTGTGTTCTCTGAAAAATAGTAAGATAGGCTTCTGTGAAAGCACAGAACAAAGGAGGAGAAACAGCCACTGTATTTGGATCATGTCCTGGATCCTTACTCCTATGAGTAACATCCTTGAGAATGTAATGGAGTTTTGAGCCAAAAGGGTTCAACAGGACCTAAAAGGGATGTTATAAAAAGTCCTCTGAGACACGTGCACTCTATTTTAATGCAGAGATACAGAAAGTTTTGAAAATTCCAATAGCATTTACAAGGAAATTATATATGTGATATAAGAATGATTGCGGTTAGTTAAACAGTTCTTCTGGAAGAGTATTGGTTCCAGTTACATTCTCCAGGGCATTTTACAACTGAGAAAGAGTCCTAGCATTCCCTCTGAAGGTCAAATGTGCTCGCTAGATCTCAGATAAGGACATATTCATATAGATTTTTAAGGTATGTAAAAGACATTTCTCCGTCTGGCTGAGGACACAAAGGAAGGTATGGTGTTATGCTGATCAAGAAAACAGCATCCCTGCAAATTAGCAGTGTTTGTGATTCTGCCTGGTGTTCTACAGTATATTTAAGATTTGTTTACTATTTTCACATGCAATTTTATACATTTGAAGGGTATCATTAAATTCAGAAAAAATGAAAAACTTATTTGAATTCAAATTAGATAGAAACCATGCCTTAGCCTTGAGCATTTTCTTCCTGAATTTTTCCAATTGTGGTTTTTGTTGTGTTTGTTGCTCTTTTAAAGAAAGAACAAAAAGACAGAGGAAAAATTACATCTGTGTTTTCATAGTAGCTTCTGGATTTCAAAAGGATTTGGATGGAACAAAGGTGGTGTCAGAGGCACGGGGAGAATATTTTTAACATTTTCCTGCTTTAAAGAACATCTCCATTGAGAAGGACTCTTTAATTGGGCAGATGCCTTGGAGGTGGGAGAAAGAGTCTGACTCCTGACTCTGCCCCAGACTCCCCTCTTGAGCTTGGGTGCATCACTTGGAGCAGGAGCCCAGCACTTAGCTGAAGTCATCCTGCAGATAGGTATCTCAGGTAAACCAGTTATTTAGATCTCCTCTATTATTCAGGCAGATAGACAGGCATCCCTGGAGTACAATTCAACCTCTTTTAGGATAGTTGTCCAAGAAAAGAGGAGTGAATCATGCTCTGGAGGTACCTGTCTTTCGTCATTGACTGTAGAGAGAGCCTAGATGACTAGTTCTGATTAGATTCCTGATTTTGGTGTTAGGTGAATGAAGGTGAGCTCAATCCCACCATTAGCTTTTCTGCACCTCCATTAGTATGTCTGTGAAACAGGCCTGGACTCCTTCCACAGGGAAATGCTCAGTAGAAGTGATGGAAAACGTCAGATGGGGCAATCATGAGGGCCACATGACCCTCTGAGAGGACTCTGGTAGTAGACATCTCTGGTGTTCAAAAAAGGAGCAACTTTCTAAGGAGTGAAAATGTCCCAGGTGGGAGGAGCTTGTGAAGTGCAGCAACTGTCTCTGGAGGAGGTGTCTGTAGGTAATGCATCTCATGCATGTGGAGAGGAATGTCTCAGCTTTTGCACACAGCATCCATATTGCTGTCTGGCAGGACAGCTGCATTAGAAATAGAAAATATATGAACTATCTTAACAAATGGCCTTTAAGGAGGATAGAGACCATATTCTGGAAATGGGAGAGGAGAGAAATAACCAATGGCTCAAAAATGTTCAGTCTTTTGGGAAAAATTTAGCATGAAGTCCCACATTCTCGGAGAAAGGCAAAAGAAATTCCAGTGAGAAATGTTCATCACTAGTAACTAAGGATGAAGTGAGGTGCTGCTCTGTGTAAGTGATTAAACATTGCAATCAATTGCAGTCCTTTGAAGAGCCATTGAGCCTTCTGCACAGCATGCCAGGCTTGCAGCTTCCCATGACAGTGCTCAGGGCTTACACACTTTGAGGGATGTGTTCACAGCAGGATACCTTATAAACAGAAGAGACACGTTTCTGCATTAAAAGGTGCTGTGTCTCAAGGGATGCCTCTGTCACAGTCACCCATGACAGGTTATACTTGTCAAGTGACCCATTTCTCCTGCACACTGCCACCGTATTGGAGATCTGGTCACAAGGAATTTCACACTTCCCACACAAGTCGTAGAAGGTGTGATCTCACAGGACATCCCTGGTACTGCTGTGAATCTTGTAATGAGCTCAGTTTGAGCATGGTAGGAGTCAGCTCTCCTTTCTTGTAATTGGGGGATGAGAATCGCCCATGTAGAAGAACAGGACAGAGCATAATTTGAAAACAGGTTTCCAAGTCTTTTGGTTCTCAGGCTATATACTCATCATGGAGAACAGATTATTGCCTCTTCCTGATGTGAATTCATGTTTTCACTCTGAAGTACAGATCTTAGTTCTGGTATAAAGTGTTCTGAAATTAAAAAAAAAAAGAATCAAAGTAACGTCATGAATTAGTGCTTCTGCTAAGACATGGATGTTGAAGGGTGGTTTAATGACTCATCAGTTCTGGATGTAGTTTTACCCAGGTTAGCAGGAATCAGGTTTAAACCCTACAGTGGCAGTGCATATCTCACATTAGGCCCCAGTTCACGGTGCAAGACAAGGCCCAGGCTAGCTGCATTAGTTGTGTAGTCACAACCATGATAATTTTTGTCTGTATTGCTTCTAATCTATGTAGTTTGGCTCAATTTGTAATGTTTTACAAGGCATTGGACACATTGGCTGCAACAGAATCCATGCCAGCATACAACTTGTTCACTTCATGTTCTGAACATAACATTGCCCACACGATCTTCACAGTTGGCTGCCACCAACAGCTGTTTTTCTTTATTCACCAGCTGACATACTGAATGCACTCAGCTGTAATTCACTTTTGCATTCCCACTTGTGAATACTGATACTGCTTTAGAAGGTGAGTTTACATTTAGAGTGCTAATTTTTACTAGAACTTGCAGGAGGAGGGGGAAGAAATTCCATTTATTGCAAGACCTGTCCTATATGAAGCTGCCTTTTGCAAGACAATGACAGAAACAGTATGTATTACTTTCTGTAAGGGCTTTGAAATAGTCTGCAAACCTGTCACTCCTGGATGCAATTTGATCAAAATCCTATAATATGCGTTTAGTCAGAAAAGTTCTGCCAGTATAATTCTTATTGTATCTGACAAATTACGTTAAAAGACAGCACCTTTTCACATGCTCTTTCCTTTCTAATAGACCTTTTTCTTTTGCATCCTTCTCTTATCCCATTGCCCCTCCCTTTTTTTCCACTTTTATCTGATCTGGCTGACACATGATGCTTCTCAGTGCCACCATTGCTCATACGTTTGCTGTTCTGCTACAGTGATTTTATGTGCTCCCAACATATGTTAGACTCATGCTCTTGGCATATCAGTGCCAGCGGGAGTCTGAGAGAGCAGTGTTTTTAAAATGACATTTCGAACCACCAAGTGACCTAGATACTCAGAGTTCTAGGCAAAGCCTTTAGGTCAAAGATTAATGTTGCATATTGTAAAAATGAGTATTTCATTTGGTGTCTCTACAATGCAAAAGGTTTCTAGTTGCCTGATTATGGGTTTCTGGCTTTGCTTTACCAGCATGCGGAGTTGACATATGTGCTCATTTTGTTTAGATTTGCCCTGTATTCATGCCACAGATGGAGCTCAGATCCTGTGGCTTGGCAGACAGAAATGGCATGTGGTTTTCCAGAGAAAGGGAAGAAGATCTTAACCCTTACCCAAAACCAGGCTCTAGGCAAAGAGTAGTCCAAACTTCATATAGCAATATGAAGGGGAACAACCAAGGTGGCAAAGGCAAAGGCATGTTCATTCTTGGTATGTTCATCTCATGCTAGACTTCATGTTTACTTTTTTTAAAGATGTTACTTAACTGCACCCATGTTTGTTTGTTTGGGGGTTTTGTAATTTTTTTTCCGGAATATTCATTATACACAGTTCTCACAACACAGCTTTTAGTTCTACAATGGATAAATAAGCTCCAAAAAAAAGAAAAGTCATATTCAAATACTTCAAATAAGCTCCATGCAAACTTTTCTGCTTCAAATATGAAATGGCCAAATAAGAGACCTATTGAGCTCTAGTGTAGTCATCACTCAGGACTACGATGCCGTTTTTTAGGAAAGCACCAGGATTCCATTAAAAATACCCATTTGTCCTTGTGAATCTGAAAAGACTGCAAGAGACAAACCTTAATACTAACTTCATGCCAACAGGGATTTCTGAAAAAGTTTCTATTGTATATATGCCCCTGCCCAAAAATAACTTGGGCCTGTCTGATAGCATGAGAGACTTTAGATACGAGGAAATAAATTCATTTCCTCTTGTAATACCAGGAGGAATTACAAGAATTACAACAGGCACTATGTGTTTCGGGATATTGTCTGTCTGTGTTAGAAAGATGCTGACTCAAAGAAGGATAACATTGTTTTCTTTCCTGTTTTTTTAACATGACTGTCTCCAGATGGGTCAGGTTATTTCACATACAGCTTCTTGGAGGAACTGGTTTCTAATGAACTGAGGTGAACTGATCCCAGTAAGACTAGCCAATTCAGAACACAGGAAAGTGCCATATTATTTTCATTATATGCCTTGTTTCATACTTGGCATCTTGGTGAACTAAGTTGGAAGATGAAGTGAATTGTAGCCTGCAGCTGCTAATTGACTACCCAGAGCAAGCAAAGTACACCTGTGAGATTTCTAGCCACAGAGGCAGGAAAAAATGGAAGCTCCTTTTCACTGGTGTGTGGTCCTGGAGAGGATTCAGACTCATATGAAGGAGCAGGTGGAATTTTGCTGCAATGCAGGTCATGAAACAGGTAGCAATGTATTTCTCCAGTCTAATAAATAAACATCAGATAGATAGACAAGCTACAGCTGCAATCTTCAAAGAAATTGGTGAATCCTAATGTTTCACTTCTCCTGATTTTCCTTCCCTATTATCACCCACCACTCCTCCAAGATCTCTTTTGTAGGTCTCAGATGTTGTAACTGAGAATAAAAAGAACATATATTGTCTAAATATCATTAGCTGTTACCATGCCAACCAGTAGACTATGCTTAACTGCAGTCAAGATCCAGATTTGATTGTAACGATGTACTGAATTCTCATACCTCATTAAACCAACTTAGTGTTCTTCTATGATGGACTGGCTACATCACTGGACAAGGGAAGGGTTACAGATGTCATTTATTTGGAATTTTGTAAATCTTTTCACATGGTGCCACCCAACATCCTTCTTTCAAAATTGGAGAGAGATGGATTAGATGGATAAAATGTTGGTTGGATGGTTGCATCCAGAGGGTAACGGTCTATGTCTCAGAGACCTGATGGCCATCAGTGACCCCTCAGGGGTCCATATCAAGATCACTGTTATTTAATGTCTTTATTAATGATATAGGCAAAGGGATTGAGTGCACCCTCAGCAAATTTTCAGGTGACACCAAGCTGAGTGGTCTAGTTGACACCCTTGAACAATTGGATGCCATCCAGGGGGATCTGGGCAAGCTCAAGACATGGGCCCATGGCAGTCTCATGAGGTTTAACAAGACCAAGTGCAAGGTGCTACACCTGAGTCAGAGCAACCCCAGTATCAGTTCAGGCTGGAAGATGAACAGGTTGAGAGCAGCCCTGCCCAGCAGGACTTAGGGGTGCTGGGGAGTGAGAGGCTGGACATGACCCAGCCATGGGCACTCACAGCCCAGAAAGCCAAACGTGTCCTGGGCTGCATCCAAAGCAGCGTGGGCAGCAGGGCCAGGGAGGGGATTCTGCCCCTCTGCTCTGCTCTGCTCTGGTGAGACCCCACCTGCAGTGCTGCATCCAGCTCTGGGCTCCCAGCACAGGAAGGACACGGACCTGCTGGACTGAGCCCAGAGGAGGCCACCAAGATGATCAGAGGGCTGGAGCACCTCTCCTATCAGGAAAGGCTGAGAGAATTGGGATTCTACAGACTGGAAATGAGAAAGCTTAGGGGTGATGTAATTGTGGCCTTCCAGTACCTGAAGGGAGCCTACAAGAAAGATGGAGAGGAACATTTTATAAGAGCATGTAGTGACAGGACAAGGGGGGATGGGTTCAAATGGAAAGAGAATAGGTTTAGATTTGATGTTAGAAAGAAATTCTTTACTGTGAGGTTGGTGAAGCACTGGAACAGGTTGCCCAGAGAAAAGTCATGGATGCCCCACCTGTANCCAAGATGATCAGAGGGCTGGAGCACCTCTCCTATCAGGAAAGGCTGAGAGAATTGGGATTCTACAGACTGGAAATGAGAAAGCTTAGGGGTGATGTAATTGTGGCCTTCCAGTACCTGAAGGGAGCCTACAAGAAAGATGGAGAGGAACATTTTATAAGAGCATGTAGTGACAGGACAAGGGGGGATGGGTTCAAATGGAAAGAGAATAGGTTTAGATTTGATGTTAGAAAGAAATTCTTTACTGTGAGGTTGGTGAAGCACTGGAACAGGTTGCCCAGAGAAAAGTCATGGATGCCCCACCTGTAGGAGTGTTCAAGGCCAGACTGGATGGTTCTCTGAGCAACCTGTTCTAGTGGAAGGTGTCCCTGACTATACGAGAGGCATTGGAACTGGATGATCTCTATGGTCCCTTCCAACCCAAGCCATTCTGTGATTCTATGACTAAGCTAACCTGGACCTACCCCATTACATAGACCCACAGCTGTTGTCTCACCAAGCTAGCAAAAAGATGTAAAGCAGAGCAGCCAGAGAGAGCCTGACAAGAGCAGGAAGAGCTTTCCCTGGTGTAAGTTTTCCTCACATTCCTGCAAACCAGTAAAAACTGGCAGACAGATCAGGAGGTGAGTGTCAGGAAGACCAATGGAGAAGTGATGTAGTTTCATGGAAATACTTAGAATACTGTTTACTTGCGCATTCTTACAAATTGCCAATGTTCCTTCTTCCCTTTAAGCATGCATGGAGGAAGGTGAATAGATAAGTAAACACACAAGCTGACTAAATACAGAATAACTATGCTTACAGTTTCCTGTTTCTTCATATGAATAAGATTTCTTCTGCTTTTGTAGCACTTGAAATAATCTAATAGGATCAGAACAGATTTCTGTGCCAAAATGGGCGCAATTTCATCACATATTGAGATACTTTTTATAGAATCATAGAATATTCTGAGTATCACACCATGGGCCTGAGAGCATTGTCCAAACACTTCTTGATCTCTG
>VZTF01009807.1:132571-199528 GCA_013397755.1 Cnemophilus loriae | reverse complement strand
GCTTCCCCTCCAGACCCTTCACCATTTTCACTGCCCTCCTTTGGATGCTCTCCAATATCTCTCTTATACTGTGGCACCCAAAACTGCCCCCAGCACTCGAGGTGAGGCCGCCCCAGTGCAGAGCAGAGCGGGACAATCCCCTCCCTTGCCCGGCTGGCGATGCTGTGCCTGATGCCCCCCAGGACATGGGTGGCCCTCCTGGCTGCCAGGGCTCTGCTGGCTCATGTTCTACTTGCCATCAAACAGGACCTCCAGGTCCCTCTCCATGGCACTGCTCTCCAGCCTCTCATTCCCCAGTCTGTCTGTACATCCAGTCTGTTGCCCCATCCCAGGTGCAGAATCCAGCACTTGTCCTTGTTAAACTTCTTACAATTGCTGAATCCTGTTTCACTCCAGGGTAAAGCAGTTCTTTAAATGGCACAATTGTACAAACAGAGAGAGTGAGGGACTGGAATGGTCTCAGGAGGTCATTTAGTCCTTCATCCTAGCCCAGTAGGCAGAAGCAATCAAATTTGCATTATTTCTGACAGATGCTTGTCTAACCTGTTTTTGGAAAATTCTTGAAGATGAGACCCTATGACATTCTAGTCAATGCAGTGCCCTGCCTCTCTCTCTTTACAGGCAGAGCAAAAGAAGGCACTACTCTCAACCTAAATCTCCTTTCCTGCAGTTTAAGTAGTTCACTTGCTGTGTACTTTCTGATGGATCTGGAGAATAGTGTATTAGGACCGCTGTGCAGTAATCTTTTACAGAGCAGTTGGAGACAGTAATCTTGTGTTATCTGCAGCCTAAAGTGTCTCCACCTGAGTCTTTAACACAATACTTATTCTTAGTGATGATCTCCTTTCTTAATTTCATATGTTACATCATGAGCAATTTACAGAATGCTACTCACAAAAGGTATAGAACATGTGCAGTGGGAAATCTATAAAGCACCTATACCAGCAGAATTTCCTGGCATAGGTCTGTCCCCTGCTTCCTACCTGTGTTGAAACCGACCTGGAATTTCCCTAAGAAACACTTGTCTGTGGGAAGAGTAGGCTTGGCAATAGCAGTAGAGGATTCCTGAAAGACCAGTTCTTTGACTCAACAAGTCAGATGATAATTATATTGCTGCTCAAGCTAATAGTGTGTGCATATGTGAAGAATTCTGTTCATTATCAAAAGACACAATCATGACACTGATTACTACCTGGTTATTGTGAAACATGCCATGAGACATTTTATGAGAACTCTGGGGTGAATGGAGTGCATAAGACCTTTAGAAAAAACAATAGAAATATGCAGCACAAAGAGACTTTTTGTAGTTGTTAATAGAGAGGTCTGCTCTTTAACTGCAGCCAGAAGAGTGGGGACAAGATCTCTTTCTACCCTAAAACAAAGGGTTGAGGAGCCCTATAAGTATCCATATTATGCCTTGTCTTGGAATCTGTGCCAGATTCCACGAAAGAAAAAGACACTGTTAAAAAAGTAACCTGCTTATTAAATGCAACTGGGAAATAGAGATGGCATGTAAACAGCAATAAAGCAGAGCTGGGAAATGAGCTAAAAACATCTACTCTAACTGGAAACATAAATCAAATGCAATACAACAAAGGTTCTCTGCAAGCATTTGTTTATGGCTGAAGGCTCCAGAGAGCCAAAGCCAATGTGTGGTTGACTCAGGGATACTCCACAGAAGTTTGTCAGCCTGTTTCAATGTCTTGCTGGGAAACTGGCTCTGAGACCAATGTACTTAAATCTTTCCATTTGAGGGGAAGGATAACAACAGAAAAGTACTTTAGAATTTATGAAGGCGGAATAGAGCACAGACAAAAAAACCAAAAAACTTGATTTCTTCTAAGTTTAAGAAAAAATAAAATGCTGACACCAATATCCACAACAGAGCTAAAATGTAGCAGAGCTGTAGAGCTGTTCACCCATCAGAAAAAAAATAGTCTCAGCATTTAAGTCATCTTCCCTCCCCACTCTTTCACCACCAATCTCTGTTCCTGCTTTTCTGGCGTCCTTGAAACTTTGGTCATTTCAGCGGTCTGAAGTTCTGACTATTTGGACTATTTATAATTTTTTTCTGATTTTGAGCTTCAGCTGATCTCAGCTGCACCAGTGCTGCTATTCAGCTATCCCCTTTTGGCTAAAGTGATTCTCTGTAGATGTTGTGGTACTTGCCAAGACTGCTCAAACTTTTTGGAGAAAGAGTAAAAAATATATTTCTTTACTGACCCCTCCAAACAACCAGTGATTCAAAGTCAGCAGCTGCTGAGAAGAACAAGACTCCTATGTTTGTACAAAGAGCACAGAGTCTGGGACAAGTTCCTGCATCAGCATTTCCCCCCTGAAAATAACAACATTGTCATTGCTGTTTACTTTTGCCACCTTAATGTATGAATGGACATTATCAGTGCAGGGGGCTGTAGGAAAGTACACCATCAGGGCAAGGCAATCTCAAATAAAGAAGCAGTGGGAGAGGTGGGACCTCGAAAGAATCACCATTGGTGGAGGAGAAAAAGCACACAGAAAAAGAACATTGAATACATTTCGAAAGTGGAAATATCTCACTTTGCTTCCATGGCAACCATGCCTGTGTAAACCCCAGATGAATAATAGGTACAGAAAAGCTAGTGACAAGTTGCCTTATTGGTGGGTTCCAATAGTTATCATGGTATAAGAGGCACAGATTCCCGAGAAGAAGTGAAAGAAACCCAACAGAATAGCTAATGGGTTTGTTTTGGTTGATCTAGAGCATCTGGTCATGAATCCATATCTGCATGGAGAGGCATGCTCAGGTGTACCGATAGCAGTGCTTTGCCAATCTGAATCAGTTTATCCAGTTGCATCTGCTGCTGTTTTGTTCCCCTCTAGTACTTTGCTGCAATCAAAGCTGAGGCTGTGAATATGAGACAAAGCTTTTACGTCTCTGGGTTGACTTGTATTTCTCTGTAGAAAACAATGCCCACAGTAATGGTGGACAAAACCCAGCCTTCTGGAGGAGAGGCTAAACCAACCATTATTTATTTCATTGAAACCTCCTGGAAAAGTCTATGTGTCTGTGACAGTGTCTTGTGAAATTCACAATTTTCTTTCTATTCATTAGCTTACTTTAAATGAATTAATCTCGTATTTGCAGAGGAGGGAGCTGGACAAGACTCACTTCCCAGGGAAATCTGCTGCTTCCCTACACTTGTGTTAAGGATGTGAAGAGAAAGCTTCCTACCCTGTTATGGACCTTGGATTATTATCCATTATTGATTTTTTTTTTTCTCATTTAGGCAGTGATGAAGTTGCAATAAGTAGCCCAAGGACAACTGAGAGAGACTTGAGGGCCTTGGAAGGATTGATTAGGGAATCATGAACACAAGAAATGTTCTTTTCTTTCCTTCTGGTTGCAGGAAAAGATGAAGGAAGAAACATGAAGACCCAGCAAGATCAATACTGGACCCCAAAGCTGGTGTCACTGGCAGAAGTTGTTCTTTTTTATCATGAGGTGGTCTACCTGACACCAAGCATGCTGGCAACATATGGAGTATGGCTTTCTTAAAAGGAAAAAGGATCTTTGTGAAGGAGTTAGCAGGGTGAGCACCAACCATATGAAATTTAACTAAGGCAAGTACTGGATTCTCCACCTAGGGTGGGGTACCTGATTTTGCATAAAAATTGAGGGAAGAGAGCAGGCCCTGCAGAAAGAGGTCTGGTGGTTTGAGTCGATGGCAAGTTGAATATGGGTCAGCAGTGTGCTGTGGCAGCAAAAAAAGCTAGCTGTGTGCTGGGGAGCATCAGGCACAGCATCGCTGTGGGAGGTGATTGTCCCACTCTGCAATGCACAGGTGCGGCCTCGCCTCGGGTCCTGTGTGCAGCTTTGGGTGTCTCCATACCAGAAGACTGTGTCTGGGGGGGCTGTCTGGTGTAAGGTCTCAAGGGCAAGACTTGGGATGCGTGGCTGAGGTCGCTTGGTTTGCTCAGCTTGGAGAAGGCTGAGGGGTGACCTCAGGGCAGCCCACAGCTTCATCAAGGGGGAACCAGAGGGGCTGCTGCTGATGCCCTCTCTCTGTGGCTGCTGACAGGGCACGAGCAGATGGAGTGAAACTGCACCAGGAGAAGTTCACACTGGGTGTTACAAAAAGGTTCTTCACTGAAACAGGCTCCCAGGGCGTGTCACAGCTCCAAGCCTGTCAGAGCTCATGGAGCATTCGTATGACACTTTTGCTTATATGGTTTAAGTTGTAGGTAGTCCTTTGAGGAGCAGGGAGTTGGACTCAGTGATCCTTATGGGCAAGTTACCTCAACAGCTGCCTTGGGACTGCCTAGAGGACACAGAGCAAAAATGGTGGCTAGTGTTCAGCTTGCTCCAGACCAAATTTTGGTCAAGTGGGACTCAGCCAGAGCTGGACTCAAGATGCTGAGCCTTGTCGTTCAGTGATCAGACCAACCAGTGGGGATGCTATGACCAGGAGCACAGAGAAGAAATGCAGAGATCATGGACCTGTTGTGCGACTTCAGATTCCTTTACAGCAATTTATTAAAAAGCACAAAAGAATAAAATTGATTGAAGCAAAAACTGAGCATAAAAAGACCATATATAAACTAAGCATCTGTAACTGTTTCAGTTTCAGCTCACAAGAATTGCTTAAAAGATGCTTTGACTGAGTGTGCAGAGCTTTCACCACTCAGTTTTACACAATTACAGATCTTTTACCTCTGTTCAAAAACCCATGTCTCACAAACATCTCCAGGATGCTTTCCATTTTTTCAGAGTGACAGACTTTTGGAAACTGCATCATTTGTCACCAAGTGACCAGCACACCCTTGTATCTGTTTCTCTTGTTCCCAGGTTTTGGAGTTTCAAAGCCGCAGTTTAGAAAAAATTATTAAAAATTGATATTTCCTATTCCATGACAGTTTGTGGTTTGCTATCCTAACTACATTTAAATGGCATAACTTGTTCATCAGGAACAAAAAAATTGCTGTGATTTGTTGCATTCTTGTAATTAGACTCTTCTGCATTTTTGTTTGTTTTCTACTCTCCTCATTGTGATACACTTAAAATGCAGAATAGACTTCTTCCTCATTAGCTTCACAATGTTTTCAAACGCATGATTGGGGCTTTTTTAATTCATGGTACTAAATTAGTTTCATTATATACTTTTGCAAAAAAAAAAAAAAAGGGAAAATCTATTTGGAAATTTAAAATAATTCATAACAAATCTTGAATAATCTCACAACTATTCTGTGAACACGCCAGCAAAAGAGCTGTTCTGAATCAGTCCACAGTTCTGCTTAGTCCCCTGCTTTGTATCTATTACCACTGAATGCTTATAAAAGTATAAAGTATGGAGTACCTGTCCCTAGTAACCCAGACCTCCTGAGACAGAGATTGCATGGGGTTTGGTCGACGTTTCCTTTGCCTAATACCTTTTCACTCTGTTTGTGCATTTTGACAGATTATCCTCTGACAACGCATTTCAGGGTTTGACTTTGAGCTGGCTGTAAGGGGATTTGCTCTGGGGTTTTTGTTCTTCCTTTGTGCCTCTCAGTACTCGTGCTGTGAGCCACAATGAATTAAGAGATCCCTATTCTTCTCGGGTATTTCAGAGGCCTCTGTTACACCACCTATATGCTGCTTTTTTTCCAGGGTGGAAATCCCTTAATATCAGCCGTCTTTATGTGCAAGCCACTCGTCACCTCTCATCACCTCAGCTCCCTTCCTTCGTGCTGACTCCACGGCGCAAACGATGTCCCCACCCCCACCACGCCCTCTCCGATTTGTGATTCTGCATCCCCTGCTGCTGCTGCCATAACCCACTGGGTGCAGACCCACTGGCAGTGAGGCCGAGCCAAGTGGTGTGCCAGGAGAGCAGGCTGCACCTTTGTGCCCGGCCTGCCCCACTCCAAATAAAGCTCTTTTCCAGAAGGGCCTGAGGGGCTGGGTGCACATATGGCTCTGAGCAGGCGGGACAGCTGGCTGCTGGAAAGGGCCATTGCTGAGGCATATGCTCTTTTGATGTCCTTCCATGCTTTGTGGGTCCAAGGCATAGCAGCCCCACATCTGTGCTGCAGAAACCCAGTGCCTCTGTGACGTGTTGTGGCACCCACAGCTGTGGGGAGCTGCAGGCACCAGGGCAGGATGTGATCAGCAGGACCCCTCCAGGGCCATACATGTTCCACTCCTGCCCAAGCGCCTGCTTCTAGTCCCTGGTGATGGGACACCCAGGGTCCTTGCACACTTAGGGTCCCTACTGCCCGCAGTACAGCTCCTGTTATTTTCTGGAAATTCTCCAGACCAACAGACATCAACAGGAACCCTGTTTGCTTCCCACAGCAACCCAGCCAGTCCGTTAGAAGTGACAGACAAAAGCAAGGTGTTGGCATTATCTCAGAGGTGGAAAAGCACATGTCTGTACTACTTGATCCAGGTGCCTTGGTAAGAAATGGGTGCTTCTCAAAAGCTGGGGATATTGCTGCTGGGCACATCTCTGCCTGTTTGGCTGCAGCCCAAGGGTTGTCCCTGGCCAGGCTGGAATGAAACAGCATTTCTGGTGCTCAGGGGTTTCTCCGTGTAGCTTCCAAGTCCTGCAACACTCTTTGCAGCCTGTTCTGTTGTTTGTCTATCTTTATAGTAGACAAAAGCTGAAAGATGACCCTGCCACCATACAGGCAGGTTCCAAGACTGGCTGGATACTCCTGACCAGGTGGTATCAGCATCCAGTCCTGTGTTGTGCTGTAGTATTGCCTCAACCCCAGCAAGCTTTGGCCAAAACAGGATTGTGAGTCTGCAAAAACACCTGCCTTCACCTCTCTGCACTATTATAAGGTGAGATTTTAAAAGCTTGCTTTGTTGCACGTACAGAATGGGCTAGGTAAGTCTGCAAAGATTTTTCCTTTCTCCATTTTTCATGACCTGTCATGTTTACAACAGACTAGAAAAAATAAATTGAGCTTTTTGGAGCTGAATATTCTGAAATGTGTTTTAAAGAAGGAACAATGTA
This sequence comes from Cnemophilus loriae, assembly GCA_013397755.1. NCBI lineage: Eukaryota > Metazoa > Chordata > Aves > Passeriformes > Corvidae > Cnemophilus > Cnemophilus loriae. The sequence goes on along the minus strand of VZTF01009807.1, from coordinate 192,545 downwards.
AATCAGCCTTATGTGTGTGCAAATTTCAAATTATTCACTGAAGTCCAAGCTACAAAGTCACTGAGATATGCAAGCACCGCAGATGTGGTCTCCTGTTCAGCTCTGACAGCACCAATATACAAACAGCTGTAGTTAATGAAAAACAGCTTGCCAGTGTTGCTGGGAGATGGAAAAAAAAGGTGTAGTCTAAGAAAAAAAAAAGGAAAAACCCCCTTATACATTAGTTGACAATGAGATTACTTGCCAGTTACTTCTTTTTATAACGCGCTGTGTGATGCAGTAGCCATACATTTTAATGTTTTTAAAACTTCCCTTAGAAGTAGCAGGAAAATATATTGGGCAAAGCACCATTTACAAAATAAGAGATTAAAAGCAATTGATTACTGAGGATCAGGATCCATATTCTATTTAAAGCAGCACTTTCCTTAGTATTCATAAGTTATCACATGAGAATTGAGGTGGTATGAACACATTATCAGGGCAAGTGGCTTGACATTAAGAGAGAGAGAGAGACAGAGAGAGAGAGACCCTACTAAACAGCCAGGAAGTGTCCTTTGTAGTTCTAAACACAAACACATTTATGAGCTGAAAGTGTGTTTCAGATTGTATTACAAAGTGGGATTCCATATGGCAGCTGAGGTCCAGAGCTGGGATGACTCAGGAAGTCAAGATGAAAAGATCAGCACAGTTTATCGAACAGGACTGATGGTTTCTGGTGAACCCACAGCTTCATGGTTTGAACAGGCAGACTTACAAACTGGCAGAGCTTGAGACATCTCTTGCAGTAGCTGGAAATCATGACTACATTTTTCAAAGATTTACTTTCTAGTAAAAAACCATATACAACAGTCCAGCTCCTAGTAAGGTGTTTTTGTATGTGGGATTTTATATAGGGAATAGACAATAGGACATCTGATTGATTACAGCTGTAAAATGTCTATGTAGAAAACTGGTAATAAAAAAGGCCAGAAAATAGGCATGGATCAAATATTTTTATGAGACTTAGGAGTTTTGAAGCAACTTTTTTAACAGTCCATTTAGGCGATAAAGAAAGCAGTAAACTTACCTCTTTCACATATATGAAAAATAGGTAAACAAAGCACTGCCCAAACTAGAAATTACTTGTATTTACTCCTGACTATATTTCTACTTTGACAGGTGTTTTCCTGCCTGTGCTTGCTGAAGCAAAAGCTGACATCTGTGCAAACCTCCTGCAGTAATGGCACCTGAAGGAAGCTGTGCATCCCTCTAAAAGTCCTCTGTGGTGGGCTCTGGAGTGGAACTTCAGCCCCAGAAGAGTCAGCTATGCAGCTTGAGTAGAGAGTCCCACCTGTCCCAGGGGAAGGGAAGCTCTTTCTGGAGCTGCCCACCTCTGCCTACAGCAGCATGCCTTCTTGTGCTGCCCAGCAGACATTGGTGACCACCTTGAAGCTGGCTATTGGTGAATGACAAAGTACCTACTTTATTTTGGGGTATTGAGTGGAAAAAACCATGGTCCTTGTAGTTCTAGTCATCTTTGTAATTTCTGGTTTTGTGTCACTTGTGGTCGCAAATTAATTTATTTCAGAGCTTGAAGATTATGATAAAAGGCACCACTGTTGCCTCACAGAAGCTCTGATCTCTGCCTCTTTTTTCACAGTGGTCTCTGTTCACAAGTGATCCTCCCCAGGTTTCTCTGTGAGGTTAACAGGCAATGTTGTTCCACATCAAGAGTGGAAGACAGGATCTAAAAGTGATCAGCCTTTACAAACATGTCTAAGTGTAGCCAGGAAGAGATGTCAGACTCCCAAGCAAAACAGCAAACAAAGGTGGGCCTGTGGAAGGTGTGTTTGACAGCAGGGCTATTCACTGCTGCCCTCAGAACGCTAGTGAACCATGGCAAGGATCAGTCTGAACTTGAGTGAGGTCTTTGGGTGGTTCTGCAGCATAACCATAGGCTGCATTACCTTCTCTATGCAGTACTCAGGATAAAGACAGCTCTCTGGAAGAGTGCTTTCCTGAGCCATTCAGGCTTTTTCCTTTGCTCAGCGTAGGCACAGTGTTCCCTCCATGGCACTTGGGGGGAAGGTTGTGCAAGTTTGAGGCATGGAGAGCTGTGACAGGACCTGCACGCTGGGCAATGCCGTCTGTGGCTCCAGGCACAGCGCAGGCAGCACACCTCAGCCCTGGGAAGGTTTGCTCTCCCAGCCCACGACAGCCTCAGCAGCAGACCATGGCCTGTCCACTGCTACCCCACTCCTGCATCAGACTTGCCATTTTCTGCACCCTATGGGAATGGCAGGGGCGTGGTTGCTGAGCTCCAGGGGTGGTGGAGCAAAAGCTCAATCAGCTCAGCAGACAGGTTTTGAGGGGGCAGAGGAAAATGCTTCAGAAAGCAAGGGAAAGTCATGTACAGATCAGCAGAGTAAACGAAACAAAGGAGCACAGACATTAGAACTTATGCCCACTCAGTGAGCCACGAGATGAATGCAGAGAGGGAGGCAAACTCCAAGAGCCTGTAGGATGCCTGAGCCAAAGAAAAGCAGAGGAAAAGGAGCTCAGGGGAAGCCACCAGCCCATCTGGAGCAGATCAAGCTCCAAGTAAAAACCTCAGAGAGTAAAGAGTGAGCTCTTGGTGAACTAGTTTAAGCTTTGACTATAGTACGTAAAAAAAAAAAAAAAGAATATTTGGCCCTTGGTAAAGGGAGGAGGTGGCTGACTGGTGGTCCAAAACCCAACAAAGCCACTGTGTCTGATGTGTCTTGTGTGAATCCATGGTACTCCCCAGAAGATCCCTGGCAAGATGATTCCGCCAGCATGGATCTGTGATGATGAGTGCCTGCTTCTTTTCTTCACTGTGAGTAATCCTGATGGGGATAGTAATAGCTTGAACTTTAGGGAAGTTTTAAAATATCTATATTTTTACAGTTGCCTGTTGCCCTTGACTTTTTAACATTAAAACTAAGTTTTAAGATTCAGCAGAATACATGTCTCTGTGTGTTCAAGATTCAGCAGAATACATGTCTCTGTGTGTTCATAATGTTTCTGATGCCAAAACACACACACACCAAAAAAAAAAAAAAAAAAAATTAATAGACTGTCACTGAAGAGTCCAAAACTGAGTCTGTCAGGAAGAAAGGAAAATGTACTTTGCTTCCTCTCATTTTCACAGTTGCTGCTTAATTTCATATTACTCTTGGCATTTTAGCTGGGGATCAAGATATCCAAAACCCATTCTTCATTTTTTAGTAAGTCCCACAAGTTGTATGTACACTACATCACCCTGGGCTTTGAGTTCCCTTGATTAGGACATTTCCGTGTGAGCTTTCTTTCATACTGCTCAGTTTGTGCACATCCCTGGGCATGCAAACCATCACAGAAGCATGGGGCTGGTGGAAGAGAATGACAAAAGGAAATCCTCAGTCTACAGCGGACTGAGCTGCAGTTACCACCTTGTGCAAGCCTTTTCCTCCTCCCTTGGTACGTTGTTTACATGAACAAGAAGGGGAGGAAAAAATCAAGGGAAGGGAGCAGCAAAATGGAAGAAGCCGAATTTAAAGCAGCAGAGTTTTTGGTAGAATTAGGAAGCTCAGACAGACATCTGAAGCCTTCAGCATGCCAAAAGCTATCTTCCTACCTACAACTGTGTGTATGCCCCCGTGTACAAGTGTATAAGGCCTGGGAATCCCAGAGAGTGTTGACATCTCTTCCAGTGTTCCATTTGGACCAGCCCAGTGAATGCTTCCCATTTCCTTTCCAAGTCTGCATTCCTACCTGGAGCTGGGGGACACACTCTCACATCAGCTTTGGGGAAGGGAAAAAGAGGTAGGGGCACATGGTCTCAAATTTGGCACTGTCCCTTTGTGTGCATAGGTGAAAAAGTCATCATTTCAATGTGCTGCTCTTTTCGCACACTTTTTGTATATCCCTTTTCCTGGCTGATACAGGCCCGGATCTTCAGCTAAAGTGGATTTTTAGAGCTCTCTGACTCTGACAAAGCTACCAAAATGTCTGTTTATATCTCTAGGCTCTTAATTACCACCTTCTTCTGTGTTTCCCCAAGATGTGCAGATTCACAGTGCAAAGGAAAGTGCCACTGGGAAACCTGGCCATTGCTGTGGTGGTTTTTGTTTAACTGCAGCTTGACCTGGGGACTGTAATTATGGTGTTTTAATGTAACAACAGTGTAATGGTGTGTAGGCAAAGCAACAACAGAGAAAAGACAGACTGAGGAAGGGTGAAAGGCCCGTGTGCTGGGGCTGTGGTGTTTGAGCAGACAAAGACATGGACAATGTTTGATCCCCTTCACCTTGTGTAAGTGCCTGGTCCTATTCAGCACAGCTACAAAGCTGCTGGGACCTGACAGTTCTCAGGATCTTGATGCAGATGGAGTCACTGGCAGGTGAGTCCTAAAAATGTCAGAGTGGTGGTGCAAGGGATGTGCCTGCATGCTCTGGGAGCACTGGTGCCATGCTGACTCCCCACCCTGTGGCTGGAGGGGGGTCAGGCAGCCAGAGTGGGCACAGAGGATACAATGCTGGGGGCAGATGGGCTCTGGTATGCTCCAGGGGGTGGCTTTTAACTCCTAATGTCTGAGAAATTTGCAATCAGTGAATGCCCTTTCTAGGTTTTGCCCCAAGGGATTTCTTCTCAGATCAAGATCAGAGGCTGCTAATTCATCTTCACTCATCTAAGATTCAACAAGATGAATTCTCCTCTAAGATTCAATGAGATTAATTTATTGTTTGCAGTCCGTGAACCAGATAGGATCCAAAAAACTACATTTTTCAGCATTCTCTTTTTTTTTTTTTTTTTTTTGACAAGGGCAGAAATAGCTTCTAGCATTTTGTTTTACTTAGTTTTACATTATTTAATCTTATTTATTTTATTTATTGCCTGTGTATAGTGTTACTCAGTATTGCGTAAAGGAAGGACCTTGGCTGGCTTTCCATTTTTATTTCCATTTTCCTTTTAGCAGACAGACAGGGCTCAGCAGGAAGCTGTGACCAGTGTAATCACTGCTGTAGATGAAAGGGTGTCCCCAAAAAGGGATTAAAGAGAAAATTCCTGTCATGGCAACCATTAGTACAGGAAGTCTGGACAGCTGAGATGGAGGAGTATTTTGAAACCAGATTAGGAAAGAGGTGTAGATTTTGACACTGATGCCCATGTGTGGGTGCTAATTAGGGGGAGGAAGGGCTAGCTAGAGGGTGATGGCCACATGGAGTCTTCACAGAGAGGTTCTTTGGTTTCATTTGGTGGGTGAGGACATCTATTGTTGCAAGCTTGGGTTTGGTTCAGCAATTAAAAGGTCAGCTAAACCAATCCAGTAAGGTCTTTCTTAATGCCATGTTTTCCAGAATCTTTGTGGACATCCAGAAACTCTCTCCTCAGCTTTACTTTCCCCTATCCTCATTAAAAAAATAGAAAGCCCAAAAGACAACACAGTGCAAACCTAACCTTCCCTGACAAGCAATATGTATCTTACTGTCTGAAAAACTGTCTATTATGGTTTGCATGAAATCTATACATTCATCCAGTTACTCAGATCTTTGTCTAGAACTTGTCAATATTTGATGGTATTCTCCCAGTTTGCTCTTTTCATCATGACAATTAAATTGAAATTTTTGTTATCACAGAAACCTTAAAGCCTGATTTTGTAGAAAAGAATGGACATAGACATAAGTAGATGCCATAACCTGAATATGTAACCAGTAAAGTATTCTCTATAGAAATTATGCCCTTTCCCTTTATCCTGAAAAATAGCACAAAATGCACACGGCCCACATATTTGAACAAGACAGGCATCCAAATCTCTATCCAAAGCCAGGTCAAAGGTGAATCTCAGAAATCTAAATCCAAAGCCGGATTTGCACAGCTCTAAATTTAATTCACTACACCAGCAAATGCTCTCAAGGGCTCAGACATCTTGAATGCACTGCTGTAGATTTGAACTCCAGGGCACCAGACTACTTTTCCCACACAGCTCTTCAGCAGCAGCAACAGTAAATCTTGAATCTGTGATGAAGTTGTGAATCTTTGTCATTTTTTAACTCTCAAATTACTCTTTTTGAGGGAGAGACTTTGTGATGCTGGTGATCGGAGTAAAGGGGTTCACGTTTATCTGGCTATGTAACAATCTATAAAGGTGTTATAAAAGTCATGGAGAGAGCTCAGGAAAAGCCATCGCAGTCAGGAATCTGTAGCAGTTGCACGTTCCTGATCCCCCATTCCTCTGCCTGTCTACAAAGTCAATGGGAACCCAGCTAGGAAGACTGCAGCTGCAGGCAGAGCTGTGCTGCAGAGAGAAGGGTCCTAGCATGCATTTTTGGCATGGCAAAATGATCATGTGTGAAAACTCTGGACTGCTCAACGAGCAGAAAGTCCGGAGTTCATACATTGGGGAATATTGCTACAGAGATCAGCTGCAAAGGAGTTACAGTCTCTTGGGGTAGCTGAAAGATTACCTTATTTTTTCCCATCAGACACTGTATTCAGTAGGGATGGCCAAAATCAGGTCTTCTTAGACATGACAGGTTTGGTACTCCATCTGGACAAAAAGTCAAAATAAAACCTTATTGGTGGAATGGGAAGTGCCAAACCAGCAATATATATTTTGTTCAAACTCTTGAGCTAAATAAAATGATTCAGAGTATCTGACACAAAACATCCTTGCTTTCTTTATAAATTTCTTTCAATCGGTGACCTCAAGTTAGTAAGCCTTGACTCCTTCACATAATTATGCATAGTCCTTCCTGAAGGCTGAGAACTCTCTTAGCACAAGCCTGGCCATAGAAGAAAGGCAGTGCAAGGTACACTTTGGACCTTGCCATAACTTCACTCCTCGGCCATCCCCAAATAGGAGGAAAGCCATCCCAAACTACCCTTCCCTCACACCAGGTCTTGCAGCTGCAGGACAGAAGAGATGCAGCTTTGATTTTGGCCTTTGCTGGCATTTCTGCAATGATGGTTGCTGAGAAAATTATATCTATATTTATATATATATATACATTTATATTATATGCATTTATAGATAATTATTATTATTATATATAGTAATAATTGGTGCTCAGGAAAATCTACCTCGACAGCCTTAGAAGCCAAGTACTCCCTTCTGATGAAATACTAAAGTTACCAGGACATCATTGCTTAAGTGGAGGCAGTTGCATTATTCCTTTACAAAGCATAAAATTATTGTATTGATCTAGTCTCAAGCAAAAATGTCCTACTTTGACTTATTTACTTCCAGACAGGGAGCATGCAAAGAAAATCTAATGAGAAACCTGCCCTTTCTGTTCTTTAGGTGGGCAGGACAGGTGGCTTTCCCCAAAAGGGACTCTGAATGCAGAAAAAAACATTTTTATTGTAAAAATCAGATACTCTTTCTTCATGATCTTTGAACTACTGAACACGTGGCATGAAGCTGATGTCTGTATAAAACTGGAGGAGATAGAAATTGGGTAAGAATAAGTCTAGGAAAAAATATATAAAACTAATTTCTGTAAGGCCTATATCTGACCATGACTACACTTCTCATAGATGTTGAACCAGCCTTTCACTGGGGTGTACATATAACCAGTCATGAGAAAATCTGGCGTGTCCTTTTTGTGGTGCTACAAGATAATGTGCTATGTGAGTCATGGGAGAGTGGATAATAAACACAGGGAGTTTTCCTAGTATTAATGGTCAACAACTTACTGATACTGCAGCTCATAGTTAAGAGCACTACCATTTTATCATGCAAGAAGCTTATTTGAACTCCTGTCCTTCTAAGTGTGTTTTCTTGATAATTTTCAATTACATCTTCTTGATAACTGCCTAATTTCATTGTTATTCTTCAGTGAAGTGTTTTAATTTTCTTTTCTTCTTATCTTGAAGGGACCAAAGAAATTTGTAACTGTCTTTTGATTTTTGGAAATATTACTGTCTGCAGAAAAAATAGTCAGTTTTAATTACGTCTTTGTTGTAACATGCTGAGTTTTTGTTCTTTTGTTCTCTTCAGACTTCTCCCTCATGTGTTGATTTTGCTACTCCCAGACTTTAGGAGAAGTAAATTTCTTTAAATATTTGTATTAGAGGAAGTATTTGAATCCAAACTGTAAGAGAGAGGAAACAGAAAAATTAAAAGATGCAATAAATGCCTCCAAAGGGCAAGTGAACAGCCTTGAGAGACTCAAAGTACTGCAGCTTTTAGATGAGAAACTCCATGTCCAGTAGTTTGTAAACAGTGCAGATTTTTCATCTGCAGTCCAAAGGGCAAATAGATAAACGATGACAGGCTCTGAAATTTGGGGTAATGAAAAGTAACTGGTCTAAAAGGTCTCTCTATAAGGAGAAATTGATGACTTTCAGACGATTTTTTGGTCACAATCTATTGATTGAAGTTGCGATATCATGGGGCTCCTGCACACAGACTTCTTGATCTAACACAGAATTTGGTAAAAATCCTTGTTTAGGAGCACAAAACTGACCTCACCTCTGTGGCTGCTGAGCAAAGACAGCTGTTGCAACTCGTGGCAACACTTTCAAGCATCCTCATTCTGCAGAAAAGCTCATTGGCCTGTGTGCAGGGAGGGCGAGACGTTGTTCCACCACATACACAGTGAGCATGCCTTACTGCTATTTTGGGCTGTGGAACAAACTGAAGCCATGGGAATGAGCACTGCTGTAAAAGAAAATCAAACAGCTCAGCACTTTGGAAGCTGACTCTTCAACTCCTATGATTTTTCACCCCCCTGGGTGTCACTGAGGAGGAGCAGGGATGTCTGTGAGATCCTGGGACCCCATCCGGTTGCTGCAGAGGAGCCACAGATGTAGTTCCCAATGGGAGGAGGAAGGGGCACTGAAGTGAAACACTGGCAGGAGGCAGGGAGTGGATGACATGGGTGAGAGGTGGATGAGCTCTGAGACAAAAGGACATGTGACACAAGAACTGTCCTGCTGCATGGTCAAAAGAGAAATTTCCCCTTTCCTAGCTTTCTGGTCCCTTGTTCTCCCCATTCCCTCATACTAAATTTATTTCCATTAAGCTCACACTGGGCTCCAGGAGGACTGGGCATGCGGTGGACAAGGGTTCTGGACAGGAAATGTCAGCTCTCAAGCGTTCTTGCATGGACACACACATTGGCCTTCTGCCCCATGGGGCCACGGAACACCACTGGCAGAGCATCTTCCACTGCGCCACTTCCGATTTTGGTCATCATGCAAGTATCTCAGATTTCCCCAGATGCCGTTGGAAGTGCCATCTAGCCTGCCTGATATTTTTAACCAAAGCCCAATCATTTCTATCAGAAGAAATTTTAGGACCATGCTAAAGAATTTTCTGTCCTTAAAGTAGTGCTGTTCACTTCAGGCAGAACACTGATGAACAAAATGAGCATGAGATTGCTGACCCTTATCCCCCCAAGCCTCCAGAAGGTCCTAAGTCTTGTCTTGAAGAGTCAGTACCCCCAGATATGATGGGAAAGGCTACATGGGAGATGCAGTCAGCTCTGAACAGGAGAGACAACACTGCCTGTGACCACCAACATCCAGAGTAACCCACAGGCTGATTGCAAATCAGTTCCTTCTTCAGGCTGTGGCACCTCAGATTTATGCCAAATCATTCCAGAACTATCCACTGTTTCATTGATTTGGGGTTATTTCCAGTCACCTTCTATGGCCACGTGAAAGAAAAACAAGCTACTAATTATCATAAGTAGATGCTCAGTTCACCAAAGGATAATTTTAAGAATCTGAATTGTTATTTTAAAACCTATATGCCCAAATGCAATTTGACTTATTCTTGACTGCAAGAATTCACAATATCTTCAGTTCTACCGGAGGGATTTTCTTGACAGATTTCATACAGAAACCAAAAGTGACAGTGTTATTATGTTGCTTTTAACAGAAATAATCTCAAAATTCATGAGCTACTGTCTTCATAAATATGTATTATGAAACTCCTATTTTACTGTGATTAGATGTTAAATAGCAGTGTTCTGGAATACCATACTTGGCTAAGGAAAATTTCAATTTTATGACAACAGCAAGTTTTAAAAGTTTTATTTGTAAATCCTACTTTTTTTTAAGAAGGCAACTATAATATTACTCAGAAGCAAGGCCTTTCTAGCGCTTTTTCTATCTACTTCTGTTTCTTTAAGAACACGGAAATTAGATTTCGAGGGTAAATTTTCAGGTTTTAAAGTACTGACCCAATCTGCTTTGGAAAGTGGGCATAATTTCATTAAAGCTTATTCTGCTTTCCACTATATTATTGGGTTTTTACTGTCACAGATCCCAAAGACTGTTCAAGTGACAGTTTGGGTCTGGAGAAGTGAGCTACTAGGCACTTAGCAGTAATTGCTGCAGGTACAGAAAGTAAAGTTCCTTATCAATGTTTGAAAAGTTAGTACGGAGCATGTGAATCGTGAACAAGAGAAATATTCCAAAAGAGAGGCAGGTGTTGTATTCAAAAAGGACAATCTCTTTTATGAAGTTAAATTTTGTAATACCTGAATGAATCTTGGTTTGCTCAAGGCATTACTGGCTAATCGTGCCTTTGTAGTCGTACGTGGAACAATGTCACACATATCATATATTATTTATTCCTATGTAAAAACCTGGGTGAAGGAGCTGCACAGGTTAACTTTTCACAGTCTTTTAAAACAGTACAAGAGGAGAGACAGGAGAAATAATAAATAAATACAGACATTTTGAGGCAAATGGCCACCTCAGAGCTGATTATAGAAATAAGGAATATGTAGGCCCTCAAGTGCAATAGTGTTGCAAATACTAGCTGGAGGGAAAGTACACTCTGAACAGAATACGAGGGAAGAACAGCTCCAAGGGGAAAAAAATAAGTATGTATGGTTTGAGTTTAAAACCATAACTCATTTACATTATGAGATCAATCAGTGGGAAAATCCATTCTGCAGTGTTAGCCCATCAGTGAACAAGCTAATTGAACACAGAGCAAGTGAGAGCCTGGGTGGCCTCTTTTCTCTTTTATCTGCACAGCAAAGCTCATAGCAGCTCCCAGATCCCCCTGTCTGCAAGCCCAGTGCTTTCAGACAGGGTGACCATTCAGCTGAGCCCAAGGAACTTCATCTGCAAGAGCGTAACTTCTTTGAAATTTATTTCCCTGCTTCTGGATGGGGCTTGAGAGCTGTGGTCGACAGTCACTCAGCATTGGCTGCTGTGTGGGTCTGATGCCCTGGCCACAGGGCAGGAGCTGGGTGGCCATGCTGGAGATGGAGATGGAGATGGAGATGATGGAGATGGAGATGGAGATGGAGCAGAGGTGGCTTTGTCCAACACACAGTGCTGAGAGCTCCTGAAATAAACACGCTTACGTAACATGCAGAATCATCCCATCTTTCCCCTATGTTCTTTTGGCAGAAAGGCTCACAGGAAATATCCTGTTAGTGGAGATAAAAGGGTTGATTTACTCTGTTCCTGGTAATACATAATTGCTTAAATGCAAGCACATAATTAAACTCCATTGGGAAGGTTACAGTGACAATGATTGCCCAGCAAAGACCAGTTCCCCTAGAGAGGCAATATTTGCATCAGCTGTATTTTTTTATAGAGGGAACAAGGGAAAATGCACTAAAAAACCTGAATGTTTGGCAAGAGCTGTGGAGGCATGGGGCAAGGGAGGCTGAGCACAGCCAGAGAGGCACCAACAGAGGAAGGGTAGATAGGGTTTTAAATTATTCCCCTCACTAATTGAGGCGTTCATGGAAGCCATGTCTATGCGAAAGCACTTCTTGTGTGCTGAGGAGGTCACCAAGCTTAGCAAGCTCTAAAGAGGCCTCTGATGTGCTGAGCACCCTCCCAGATGGTGCCAACACTGGGGCCCACCTGACCTCACCAAACACCCTCTGAAGGTTGTTCACGTGGATGGCATGAGGCCCGAGGGAACCAAGGAACCACCGGTGGCCAGAGCAGCTGCAGCATACCCACGTCTGAAACAGCAGATTCAATGGGGAGTCACAGCTTCCCAGCACAGAGAGACCACTACCCAGTCTGTCCCCTATTGCAAGGAAACAGCCTGAAAGGAGCAAATAGAAAGCTGTTCTTCCCAGTGACAGCAGGCACTTTTGCAAACTGGTGCATGAGTCATAACTCCTTTTATTGAGACTTGTTCTTCAGTCATCTGGCAGTCAGAGCTAAAGATACTTTTTAATTTCTTTGTCATGTAAATTCTGTGTCACTACTGTATTAAGCACACACCACAAAGGAACAGTACTTTGCTGAGACTGACAGACTTGTGTGCATGTCCACAACTCCGAGGCTTCCCTAATAGCTGTAAATGAATGAGGTCCTGTTTGTGCACAGAAGAACACTGCATTCATTTTTATCATTGGTGATGAAGAAAGTATGAGAAGTTAAAAACAAAATAGAAACCTTCAGTGCACAGGAAATGCTGTGTTCCTTACAGAGAGAAGACAGACAGTTGCAGTTTGTGGGAGACAGTCTGTAAGTGCAAGTAAAGAGCATCACTTTGCAACCTGCAGAGCAAAAGAAGAAAAATCTCTCCTTCAGAAAATGGTGCTTGCTTTGAGCTGGCAAGAAATATTTCAATAACAGGTTGTGGAGAATGTAACTTCAAAGTTTGGAAGTTGACGGAGTTTTGGAAGTAGTTGCTGAAATTTGCATCCAAAAGTGATTTAACTTCCCCAGTAAAGTGATGTGTACACATGGCACACACCACTAAACCACATATGCACTCAATGTATGAAGTCCCACTTTCTTGACTTCCCATTCCAGCTTAAACATTTTTTCCAGCACGAAAAGAAATGAATCAAGCTTGCAATAGGATGTGTTTATAAATGCCAAAAAAAAAATTAAAATCAGCTGCTATTTGAAAATTACTGAGCCTGGAGTACTTTGTTTGGATACTTAATGGCCTGTAAATCCTGTACACCATTGTGGGTAACCAGTTAAAGAATGAACCCTTTAGGCCAAAGCTATTCCAGGTTTGTTTGGCTTTCTTTGGTAGTATGACCTTTTATAGTGACCAAAATGGTTATAAAGTCATCAGGATCCATGGGGCAAACTGTTCTTCTGTGAACTGATTCCTTAGAGTATGGTAATTCATTTAAAAAGCATTTTCTTTGCTCCTGCCAAAGAGGAAACATTCTGGCCAGAAAAGAGAAAATGGGGGGGACATGATGGAGAATGCATTGCCTAACATCTTCTTTCCCCCAACTTACTCTCCTGAGAAACTGAGATTTCCTGGGACCATATGGAAACAGAATGGCAACAGCCTGCAGTATGTGAAAGGTTTCTGCAGCAAAACAGAATTCCTTTCAGCCTAAAAGTACAATCAAAGCATCTCACTCAAAGTTTTCAGGAGAGATCTTTCTTTTGAGAACTTGTCAGCATAATTATGGTAGGAACAAATTTACCAAAACAAATCTTCGCTTTATGAATGCTGGTAGCTGTCATCTCTAAAAATGTTTAGATACAATGCAGGAAGAGAATGAGACAGAAAATTTTTACATCTTGTTTAATACTCTAAAATTAACACCATCACTGCTAAATAAGAAGGGACACCTGGAAGAAAAACAGGCAGTCATTTTTCTCTTGATACTATATAGAGTGAGTTCATTTGTACCTGTACAAGTAGATTTAATGGTAGTGAAAGATGCAGCAGCTTGAGCCTCATCTCTGTTGGTGGAAAATTCTCTCTGTTACCTTTCCCTCCACTTGCTTTTACTTTTTTTCTTCTAAGTAGTGTCCTATCTTCCCCAAAGACATGAGAAGAAGCATGTCTGATCAACACAAAACAAGTAGAAGCCAGGAAGGTAGCAGCCACTCTGAAAGCAGGGGTGCATTTCACCTTCCATGTTGCAGGATTAGCAGAGCCACCTGCAGTGTTTTATTACCATGACTGTGTCCTTAATCCTTCCTTTTGGTAGGAAGGGCAGTGCTAATGGAAGATACAGGCTGGCAGCTCTTAATTTGCATCAGGATTTAATAATATTGGTTTGCTTCACGACTCATCCTGGCAGTGAGGTGAGGAAAGCAGCATGTGCTAGGGGCTGTGTCTACCTAGCCTCCGCCTGCTGCAGGACAGCAGAGTGGATCAGTGTCCAGCAAGAAGTGTCACATTAGGAATAGGGAGAAAAAGGACATGCTGTTCAAGCAGAGCAGCATGCATTTGCCTCTGTCTGTAGTTCCCTCACACTACCATTTTTGAAGTCTGCCACCACCTATCTAAAAAGCATGTTAGATGTTTTGGGCCCAATAAGCAGCACACCACAAGCAAACAGGAATGCTGTTATTCAAAGGCATAAATGATATGATGCTGGGCATGGACCCTGAAATAATCTGCAGCATAATGGGCTTCCTTCTGATAATATCCCACAGAGTAATCACAAACCATTTTGAGGTAACAAATCCCTTCTGGGATAAAATACAATAGCACTGCAGTCAGTTACAATCACTTGGCACAGCTAGACTTTTGCTCTTACTGGGATGGGAACAGGACCTGAAATATCAGGGCCTACTGAAATACCTCATGGTCGACATCAGTGATGCAAATGCAATTAATATTTCTGCCTGGTCTATAATGACTCTGCTCTCCTAATGAAGTAAAGTAGTTAGAAAAGCAATGGCACATAATGGCACGTAAACCCTTTCCAAGTGGCTGTCCTATTAAGGTTATGCAAGACTCACGGCAGTCCTCTGCAATGTGATGTCAGCTCTGGCTCCTGCCCTGACACACAGTTACACAACAGGACAAGACAAGGGCAAAAAACGGAGATGCTCTGGAGTTACCAATTTTTTGAAATACAGTTTAAGCACATAGCCTCTGTTGCCATCACTGGGAAAACATCAGACAAGTAAACAGCAGTAGGGGGGTTTATGGTCACACTCAACACGATGCTTTTTTTCCTTTTCTATATATTATTCTTTACTCTTCTTTTCGTGTATCCTGATTTTCCCTCTCTGAGAGTCTTGGCAGGGGAGCAAAAGAAGCTCAAAAGTACATAGCTTATGACTGAGTAATGCTCTACTAAAGGCAGGGAATCTCTCTTTTTTTTTTTTTTTCATTATTTTCGTGGGTTTTTCCTTACTTTGTGCATGAGCTGTTAGCCTAGAAGCCCTACTGGTTTTTATCATTCCTTCCACACTTGTTAATTTGTGCTGGTTGTGAGAAGCACATGGTGGGGATTTGGCCCAGCACTAGGGGAGACCACAAGCAGGGAAAGGAAATGTCATGTCAGGTTGCTTTGAAAAGGTAATCAACACAAACCTTTTTCCTCACTGCCCACTTAAGCCTACTGCATTATAGTAATGAATGCTGAACGTACATGGAAGTGTGCCTGAGGTGGAGCAGAGTCCCAGGTGCCACACTTGGACGATAGGTTCTGCTGATGTCACTTCCCAGGGCTGTTTGGAGAGATCAGGGATCTCATCTGGGAGAAATGCTCATTTCATGCATTAGGCCAGCCTTTTTGAATGCTTTTTTGTCCTCTCTTAATTTAAAACCATGTAGGTGACCCTGGCTGAGGAGAAAGTTGCCCAGGATAAGTGGGGATTTTGTGCTTCTCAGAGCACAGACAAAGCCCTGCAGAAGGATGTCCTGAGGCTCCTCGGGGTGACAAGGGTATGTGAAAGAACTATGGATTCTCTTTACTGGTGCTGGTGAGAGAGGTCTACATGGGATGGGCATGTAGCTGCTGGCCTTGCCAGCTGGGCTCCACACCACAGCCTGGGCAGAGGAGTGGGCTGGCAGCATAACCACAGGCAGGAGAATCAGGACCTGCAGCACCTGGAATCTGGGCAAGGTGAAAGACAGAGAAGAGGAGTAGCATGCATCAGTGTCTGTTATCCAGCTATTGGACATACTACCCAAAGGAAAGGCCTCTGCCCAATCAAAAGAGTTTTCTGGAAAACTCCTGATGGCCAGGAGCCGTACGGAGCCCAGGTATTCCCTGTTCCTCCTCAGAACACTCACAGATTGCTACTTAATTCCCTTATTTTTCCATCAGACTGTCTAAAGAGCTCAGCTGTTCACTCAATTGCTCAAGGAGGAGAATGCATTTGCTTGATATGTTGGACTCTCATCTACTCATATGTGTAGTTATTCTTTCCACTTACACCTGGATTACGCCTTGTCAGAATAAAGCTGTGAAACTTTTCAGACAAAACCAGTATCGGTAATGAAGGTTTGAATTGTAAGCACTGATAAAGCTCAGTCTGTGATTCTGAAAGAAACATTTTGTCTCCAGTTATCTGATACAATTTTATGCCTTCTTTTATCTCTGATACATACCAGCTTGCATTACTTTATTTTAGTGGTATCTTGGAAGAAGACGTCACAGAAAAACCACTCAGCCAAAGATTTCCCTGTAGGTGAAGAAAATCACACCTGAAGCACAAAACCACCTATCCTATAAGAAAGGAGAAAGAGCAAAACCTTGCATTCGAAAAACCCTGGAGTTTTGTGGAATGTTTGATCCTGATCTGACATGTGTGGCTCAAGCCTTTGTGGCTTGTTGTATGTTGGGGATTTTTTATGATGAAGAAAATATGCAGTAAATTCAGGCCTGTATGGTCAGGATCTCTGGAAGTATATGCATTAAAATAGGATAAACCAATTCAGAAAACTGGCTGTTTTCCTTTTGTTCCATGTTACATCCTCAACATCTGCCTTAACCATCCTTGGTAAGATTTTTTCTGCAGGGTGTGTATTTTATACTCTGACAACTTGGTACCAATATTTTATTGTCAGAATTGGGACACAATTATGCTTGCAATCCAACTACCTATTCTAGATTTCATGTGTCTGAACTCGTGCATGTCTATGAAAAAAATTAAGCTTTTCTGTTCCCCGTCTAGACCTTGAAATTTAATTGGAACCATCATTCAGGGAAAAGAGACCTTCTCAAAGAAAAGCAGCTGTCTTTCTCCTGGTTGACAAAAAGTCCCTGGATTTCTCTGAAGCAATACAAATTCCTTGCATTTTGTAAAAAACCTGTTCCACTTGAATGTTAATGCTACCTTCAAATGATGTGTTTGCGTGTGTGCGTATTTGTGTGGCTTTGAAAGAAGCCTTCACAAAATCTGTTTGCATCAGAGATGCAACTGCTGGACTTCCATCTGAATGTTGCCATTGTTCTCATCTCCATCACATTTGCTTTTCCAGTCATTCTCAGATGTGACTTCCCAATCACAAGAAATTGTTTTGAGTTGGTATCAGCCTAATTCATCTATATTTTCTTTGTTTGAAAGAAGTTTCTAGTGCCAAATGAAAGGAAGGGATTTTACTGCCAGCTCTTAAGTTGCTGTGGGGCAAAATTGAGGCAAGAGAGTCGATTTCCACAGGTCAAGGTCCACAGGAGAGGACAATTTTTTTTCAGAATACTGGCTTTAGTCTGCCTTGATGTAAATCATCCTTGCTGTGCTTGGAAAGAACAGGAATCAGGCCATCTAGTGCTAAACTGAGCCGTCGTGTCCTCTCACCCAAGTCTGTCTGTCAATCCTGGCATTATTTTGTCTAACCTGTTCCTTAATACCTCTGAATACCTCTGGAATAGCTCGCTTCCCTCAGCAAGCTAGTCCAGCTTCTGTCTGTCCTTACACTCACCACTTTCTAGCCTATAACTCTTTCAGGTCATCTAAGATCCTCTGTTTCTGAGAAATCAGATGAGTTCAGCTGGCATCAGTGAAGTTTCACCGTTAAACATGCTTTGAAGGTACGACCTAGTACTGTCAAAGCTCAGTCCTTTCACTTCCCTCTTAATTTTTCTCTTTTCCTACTCTTTATCTCTTGATAGATTCACAATGTTCCTTCCACTCACTTTAACATCTAAGCAGTGTGAAAGTGCTGATGCTCACTCCTACATACCATCATCAGCATTCATCTCTCTTCTTCTGTTCATATTTCTGAAACTTTCAGATCTTCATCTTCACACATGCCCACTAAAGCATTCTGGTGGGAATCTAAAAAACATATCAGACGTCAGACATGTAAAGAAGTTTCTGAGATAATTTTCCAGCCCTGTCTTTCTGAGCAAATAAACCTTATTTTTATGACCATCACCTGGCTTTCTGAGTTGAAATTTTCAGGAATTACATTTAATACTACTCACAGGGCAAGAGCTCTGCCAGTTCTTCTGTCATTATGTGTATCTACCCCCCTCTGTCATGACTCAGTCTCCACTGTCCATTTGACCTGTTGCCAAAAGGGAACTTCTATGTTTTCTTCACTTTGTCCTTTTTGAATGTGCAGCTTTTCAGAGGCATCCTAGTTCTTCTAGAAAAAAGAAGGCTGGTCCACCGTGTGATTTCAGTCCTTTCCTTAAACCCCACTCTGACTGCAAATGTCTAATTATAGACTATGACATACTACTATCTTTTTAATTAACTTATTTGAGAAGTTTGAACACAATTAAACCATAAAGCATTTCCAAATGCCCAGGTGCATGTGCTAACTTTTTCAAGGATTACTTCCCTATCACCCTTGCTTTAATCTTCCTCCTGCTAATTTTCTAATTCCTCATTTATTAGGTCTTGGATAAGTAGAATGAGCCACAAATGTAATATCATTCACTATGTGTTTGCACAGACACTCACATCTCTATTTTATTTCCCACCTCTGCTTAGATTGCTTGTTGTATGAGAAGCCTAGCATGGCCTAGCAGTTAGCTAAAGCCTCTACAGCTCAGCCTGCATCTTGCCCTGATATCTCTGGGACGTTCCTGCTATGTGCTCATAGGTTTAGCAGAGCAGAGTGTGGCAAAGGTCTCATAGTCATGGTTCAAATTTTGTGCCACAGCTGCGGAGCACAGGGAGACTGCTGGCACAAGCAAGGCACCTCCTTGGGGAAAAGGTTGCCTTTGTATTTTGACCACTGTGTGAGATACAGACGAGATGGACCTTCTTTAGGTTTGATCTGAGGACAGCTAACAGTCTTGCTTCTCCAGACAAGGGGTAATCTTATCCACAGACTTCACAGTAGATACCAGTTTTTGCAGCCTAAATTTTCCAGTTGTGGAGGTCTGCTATGGAGACTGTTTATTTGGTTGTTGTTAGGCTGATTGTTTATTTTGGACTTTGATTAAATAAAAACATATTAATGTTCAGCAATTACACAGAACTGTTTATAGATAGTAGTTTGCAAATGATTTAAAGACAAGAGAAGTCAGAAGCTTGTTTGAAAACTGGTTGGTCATAATTCACATGGTCTCAAGGTCTTCTTAGGTTTTGTTTTTGCTCGTTTTACTGTTTGTTTTTGTCCTAGAAATAACTTTGGGTAGTCCTGCTTTGTCTTGTAGGCTCTGTGTCTATTGCTATACACGTCTATTGCGAATCTGCTGTAACCTGTATGCCTTCACTTTCTTACCTGCTCCAGCATTTCCTGTGCCTTTCTCTGACACAATTAAACTCTTCATCAAAAGAAACCTAATACTGATACCCTCCAATACTGAGGTAAGTACTTTAACACAGATAAAATTTTGAACTTGTATAGAAGGGACCACAGTGATGGGGATGCTTCAGTGGGAATATTTGCCTTTGGGGACAGCTAGAAGGACAAGAGATTACAAAATGGACCAATGCTGGCAAATGCCATATAGAAATAGCAGATGTGCTCAGTTATCTCCATCAAAGACACAATCAATCTCACATTGCTTCCTATCCATCTGAAAAAACATCTCTGCAATGCAGCCACAAGCAGTTAAACATCAATAGAGCCAGACTTGTCTAGTCCACTCAGCTCTTGCAGGGAAGAGACATTCACAAGACTACCAAAAATCTACTGAAAACACTTCTGCTTTGGGCCATGAGCAGAGACTTGGAATCAAAGCAAAAAAAACCCCAAAAAACTTCTTTCTGTTTTGTTCTCCACCTGCAGAATCACTAGATATCTAAATGAGAACAATACGTCCTGGCAGCACGGCCTGAGTGCAGGCATGGGTCGGGGCAGAGCCGAGCCTGGCTGCCAAGCAGCCTCATGCACTAGGGATCTCTGAGATCTGCTCCTCGCAGGGTGCTAAAGACACAAAAATCTCCTTCCTCATGCCTTCCTCACTTTTCTCAGAAGCAGGCCACATTCACATAATAAAACAGACTGTCTTGCAGGAACATCACCTTTTACCTTGAAAACAGGGGAAACTAGAACTGTCACAAATACCTTGCTTTTTGCAGCACTGCTGAGAAAAACAAAACTATGGAAGCAAAACGAAAGTAAAATGTAAGCATTTTCAGAATCAAAGAATATCCTGAGTTGGAAGAAACCCACAAAAATCATAGATTTCAGCTCCTAATCCTGCACAGGACTCCAAAAAATCACACCATGATTTTCTTTTTTGTGATCACCACATGATCACAGCCATGAGTGTTCAATGTGTAATGAGTTTCTCATCATGATAGGAGGAAAAATACTCTACAAGCAATATAGGTTGTACAACAAACAAACAAGGTTGTCTACAAACAAACTAGGTTTTCCTCAGTTTCAGCAAAAGTGTGTTGTTACAAGCACAAATACAGTGAAGAATGTTTTCATGAGGTAGTGTTAACTTTGAGAAGCTCTGACCAAGAAAGAATAGTAAAGCTCTTCGTGTCTGGTGCCTGCTATTTAAAGGATAATGCTGGACATGCCGCTGTGGGTAGACAGAGCATCATGAAGGAGTCTTATGTGCAGTTAGATGGATTTGGATGAATTTGGGTGGTGTGTAGGCCTTCAAGTCCCTTGCTGGTAAGAAGACAGAAATCAAAGGAGTTTGATCCTTCCTTTGAACAGTCACATGTGAGAGAAGTAGGGTGAAATTCATTATTTCAAATATGACTTCGAGTTTGGTAGGAGGGCTTTATTTGTGGTGTGCTACACTGAGAAGGTCAGAGAAACTGTAATAACACCTTGAAGTTCTTCTCTGGGCTCTTTTCTTAATGTTCTCCATCCCCAGCTCTTCAATTTTGAAGATAATTTGCACATCCCTTTAAATAAGAAATTATCTGTTGTTTAGAAAAAACCAAAATACCAGAAGTGAACAATAAGCTAAACAATGCCACCTCTTTATTCCAATGGAATATATGTTTATGCTACTTCAAATTTCTTGCTTCTAATTCTTTCATTTTAGTGGTGTTACTAAGCTTTGTAAATTGCACTATAGCTTCTGAGGCTCATGTGCTGCCAAAATATTTTTCAGTAAAATAACTTTTCTTGGAAGTAGTTAATTTTCCTATAAAATCAATCAGAGCACTCACCAAAATGTGACAAATTCAGGAACTTCCTCTTTTACCCTGCTGTCATACAGAGCATAGACCTTATCTCTTCCTGCCATGCCAAATGCCTGCATGCCCATCATGCTCTCTAATGAGCTTTTAGGTGAAGAACACACTTCATGGTGATCGTGTGTGAAATCAGAGGTCCAGATCCTTTGTGGTGTGATGGAATTGACTCAGTCCTCTCTGTCAGCTCTCCAGATTGCTTTGGCACACAGAGAGACTTGGAGTGCTTGGCTTACACATTTTTCACAGTGGTTTCGCAAAAGCTTAAAAAAAGGTGGTACGAATTTCTTCTCATTCTTTCATGCACTTGTGTTCATCTTTCAGTTTTTTTGTACTTGTGTTCATCTCATTTTTGACAACCAGCTACCTAGCTGAAAATACTAAGCTGCGGAGTAATAAAAACACAAAGTCATCTGCAGGTTAGGTCAAAGGTCCTGAAAAAAGGATCAAATTAGCAAAAAAAGTGACAGGCAGACACCACAGAGGGAGCCAAAACAGGCCAATCTGAATCAATAGCTTTGTCTTCTTAAAGCTTTTCATCCCAAGATGTGTAAGTGCATCTGGTCTGCATTTGGGAATTGGAGTACTGCCTACGGATATAAGCCTACACCCCTTGGAATGCATTGAAGAACAAGGACCAGTGAGAGGTTATAAACAGTTTTTAATTCATGTATGGATCTTAGACCTAAAGCAGGAACATTCTCATTTTCTCTTTTCTTGTCTATCCATCTCTTTTTTTACCTCCCATTTTCCATGGAAACTAAACCTTGCTGAGAATTAAGTATTGACAGAAATAAGCTCTATTTAATGGAAGGCAGAAGTTTCTTTATAATGCCAGCTCTAACTCCGACACCATGATCATTTTTTTTTAAAGGAAATGACAGTGAATGCAAAAACTCACTTGCCCTTGTGCATGGCTGACCTCTGCTTGTGCTCCTTTTCCTGGGAGGAGAAAGACAGACCACTGCTTTTGACCTTTTCAATGCACTAGGAGAGAGACAGTTTAATATGAGAAAGAACCCTGAAAGCAGCTGTGACCTGCACTGATCTTCTCTGTGGTCACACACCGACGAGAAGGAAGAAGTAATTGAGTTGCCTTCTAGTATCTGGGGTGGTTTGAGAGCAATGAAAGAAGAAATCTTGCAAAACCAGATGCAAAGTTTTAGGAACTGTACAAAGAGGATGGGACTGGAGTGAGAACTGGGAGGAGAAAAGGTCCTTTGCTGTGTGGAACAAGTTTTGATGCTGTAGGTCTGTGACTTGTTTGAAGAACAGTCTTTCTGTATACTTCTTCCAGACTGTTGTTGTAGGGCTTGAGTGGGAGAAATTACTGCAAATCCAACAGTCCCACTGCTCAGATATTTTGATGTGCTTAGACTGTGGCTTCTAATGTTTGAAGAGCTGTTGCCTTCACTCTTGGAGACGGACAGTGTTACTGAAGAGGTGAGAGAAGGACTCTCTGATCTAGTGCATGCAAAGAGAGGATATTACTGCCACTATGAAGCAGCGACATTTTTTGGAAAAGAGTGTAGAGACTGTGACCTACTGCATTCCTCTGAGTCTGAGGGCAGGAAGTAATCCAAGGATGACAGAATAATAGAATAATTTCTGTCCTTTGTTACTATCACAGAATGCTTTGGAGAGATGAAGAAGACAATTCAAATTTGAATGGATTTCCATTATTTTTCCCCCAGAACTAAAGTGCTTATATGACATAGGCAATGATACCTATCAAGCACTGATTTCCCTCCTCCTTGCTGTCTTCCTCCACCACGTTTCGTTTTTGTTTGCAAGAACAGATTGTTCTTCTGAGATGTCTCTGAACCTGGCAGTGCCTCAAAAATGCACTGCTCAGTTATACAAGTGACAGTTATGAACACTAAAGCTGGCTGGATACATTACACACCCAGTTTATCCAAAATGTAATTCAAGACAGGCCATTTATTCAGTTCAACTACATGTAAAGCAAAGTGACTCTGTGCAGGAATGCACAAGATCAGGAAGAAGGCTTTAAGTAGTGTTCATTCATGTTTGCACATGTCTTGCACAGAAGTACAATATGTTGGGGATTTTCTGGGCCAAATGCTTCAAGTTGCTTCAACTTACTTTCTCCTAGATAAACACAGTAAATCACAAGCTCATTTAAAGCTAGAACAAGCCAATTTCTCTGATAAGCACAGTAGCCTCTGCAAAGTAATTTCCTCTTGGTCCAGTCTTGTTTGCCTGCTGCAAAACCAAATCATGTGACATTTAATGAAAGAGCAGGAGAAGATTTTGCCCATATATGTGGGCAAAAAAAGCAAATTTTGAGCTATGTGCTCTGCTACCCAAAGATAACTACATCATCCTTGGTTTGCATGTTAACTCTTTCTCCTTGTTCTCACCAACAACCTGGTTTTAGCATGTACCAGCACATTGGTCTGTAGGTCAAGAACTGTCATTTGTAAACTTTTGGGAGCTACTGATCTCAGAATGATATAATCATTAAAGTTGGATAGGTGACCACAACAACTGCCTAAAAACAAGCAAGGAAAAAGAGAGCTGAGTACACCATCCAGGGAAGGATTAGGCCTTAGGGCAAGGTCCTTCTGTGTCAACAGTCAGCAGAAAAGGTCAGGTTAGCTGCAGAGTGGACAAGAAAATCTGGGGATGCACTCAGACCAGAGCAGGTGGGGGAGACTCAGGCATGACAGGGAGGCCACATAGACCCTTTGCAAAGAGGCAGAAACAGACCCTGTTCATACTGCCTGCCTGGGTAGGGGACTTGCAGAGATGGGGTCTCAGGACTGCTGAACACAATCCTGAGGACTTCAGGGCTGTTGAGACTTTGCTGCCAGGTACTAGATCCTCTGCAACTGAAGAACTTAGGTCGATAATGAATGAGATTTAAGCCATGCAGAAAGCATAAAACCTCACATTAGAAGGCTAGTTTATGACACTGGTCATTAGGCAATTGCTTGACATCAAAAAAAAAGACAGCCCAATGTGGCATTTGTATTACCTGGTTTTATTATACTGAAGGATTTTATAGACCATGTACTCCCTGCTGGGAAATATGACTTCTGAATGGCTTCTTCACCCCCCAAGGGTGTTAACACTCTCAGGTTCCTAAAAATGAGTCTTGCATTTAAAGTGCCTCCAGAAGGACTTTGACTAATGCCTCTACATAGGAAAAGAGGGGGCTTTTCAAAGAAGTAAAGTCGTCCTGAGCCCTCACTTGATACTGGATGCAAAACCCATCCCACCAGTTTCCTTTAACATAGAGTTCTTTAATATGCCAACACATTCATTTCCATACTCCCACCGTGATATCTTGGATGCTTTCCTAGAGGCAGTGTGAGAGCCAAGAACTCATGCTTACCATCATCACCTACTGAAACAGAAGAAGTGGACAAAAAGTTACTGTGATGTTCAAGCCACTTGTGAGCAAAATGGAGCACTGCTGATCTCTTGGGGTTAAGGAACATGGACCAACACTGGACAAGTACAAAGTTCATGAAACTAATTCCTTGTGTATGTACATGTGTATGTATATAAGTATGCTACAAAACAGGAACTACAGGTAAAGAGACTTGGGAGCAAAGCAACAAACTATGAGGAAGAAGAACAGGGAAAGAAAACATTTGAAAAGAGGCAAAAAGGCCTCATTTATGTTATTTTAGCACCATAAAAATGTCTTGGTTTGTCACTTTGCTGGAGGGAGGAGAACAAGAAGGCAAGTATTTTATTATTCAATCGATAACAGCTGCAAAATGTGAATCAGATTAAAAGAATGAGTCATTCCCATTCTCATGGTCAATTACCAAAGTCTGCTGAGGCAACTGATGCTAGAAGTTTCATCAGTGCAATTTCATGATCTGTAGTCCTGAGAGTGACTCAAGTTATGAGCAGCCGGACCTTGGCCCATCATGTGAGACGGAAAGGGATTTCCTGCCCTCACCCAGCTGAAGGACCAGGGTTATGACAGTGCCTCTGCAGGGGAAATGCTGACCCTGTCACAAAACCCTAGCGCTGCAAAGAAGTACTGGCACACTGTCCATCCTGGTTTTTTGAAAGAGAAGTGTGGAAAAGAGATGAAGCACAATCCTGAAAGAGCATTGAGCCCTTCTCTTCCTAGATTTGGATGTGATGTTTATCAGATCAAAAAGGGGATGGGCAGGATCTAGGATCTGTCTTCTCATATTTCTGCTTCCCATCAGTAAATACAGGGGTTATTGTGCTAGTTTCCCAACTGGAACAGGAATCAAGACAGATATCTCAAAATATTTACCTGCGATCACTTGGGTATTTACATCAGTTTTGGCTTCGGGAAACAGCACGGAGGCAATTTCACCTCTCAGAAGAAAAATCTGCACCTCTCATGAAGTCACGTCTATTCAAGAGCAGCTGCTTACAGCATACTTCCTCTTCCTTCCCTGGACTCTGAGGCTGCTGTTAGCTCACAGCCCAGCAGCTAAACATGGAGCCTTGGCTCATCTTTCTGCAACTGTCCTGGGCCAGGGAAATCAAGGAAAGACAGGATGGCACAGACAGTTCGGAGAAGTGTTTGCCTGTACACAATATTTTTCCCAGCTAGGAAGTCTGTTTGCCCTTTGGCAACTTTAACTCCTTGCATAGAGAGTTTCATCGTGAGTATTTTTGCATTGAGGTCCTTTGAAGTGAAAGGCAGTAACTCTTTTGACCAAAGCATATTGCAACACCATCTCCCTTAAATAGCTACAAGCCCTTATTGTTCTCATCCCTCTATTTTGTTCTAATGAGGCATTACCCCTGCAACCCTTTTGACATTTAGGCAGGGAGGGGATCTGGTAATTAGCCAGACATTGCATTTTTAGTGGAAATCTGCTTCAGAAGTCTTGTTTTTCTAAAGCTGACCTGTTAAGTGATTCATAAGGTACATATTAATATATGGCACAGTACAGCTCCATTGGTTAGCATCCTAAATCTGCCAGATGGCTCATTAAAAAGATAAGCAGCAGAAGAAAAGTCACTATCAAAGATAGCATTGTGGCAGCAGTATCCATTAGCCTGAAGTTCATAGCAAAAAGCTACCATGCCTCGGCATTTTTGAGTACGCTGCACTCTCAACCAGGATGCAGGAGAAGATCAAATTTAGAAAAGAAGGGCTTTAAATAGAGGTTCAGTTCAAAAATAAAGTGTGCCCTTGAAAGTTATGTTCCTATAATAAATTTAGAACCAAGAACAGAATAAAAAATTTACTAGCATTCTCAGGTGACAGGCAGTGTAGTCAGGTGGACATCCCCGAGTATGACACGCTGTTTCAAATACAGACTTCCAGGAAAAGCAGGGGCAGGACGATGTCTTCTTTTTCTGTTTATTACACAGTGCTAAGAACATCAGAGATGTGTGAAAAACTATAAATCTTCTTATGTAGGCAATCTGTCTCAAATGGCCTGACAGCTCATATCAATAGTTTTGTGTACTTACTGGTTGTCTCCTGGTTTCCAAGTAATGAACATCTCTGTGGCCAAATTTTCAAACCTCTGCTTCCAACTAGGCACAGAAATAACAGCCTATTCAGATGTGCTCTACCCATAACAGCTTTGAGTCTGACATGCTTGGACAGATTTTTAAAAGTACTTGACAATGATTTTCCAACAATAGCATGAAGAGAACTGGGTAAGATACTCTGCCCAAAAATTTCCTGGTGAAAAAAGTACAATATTTCCAACATCTAAAATTCATTTCAAAGAAGTGAACTTGTTTGTATCAGAATCCAGGGAAGAAGAAATTGAACAGAGAAGAGAAATAAAAATGGGTGTTTGTTTAATTTACAGAAGGGAATAATTTTTCTGTTCACTGATATTCTATGCGAGATTCCATCCAATGTTTTGTTAAATTTCGAAAAACATTCATGAAAAAAATGCAATATTGTATGATATATTAACAACACATTAGCTCTTGTGAGTGTAAACTATAACAAAAATACTCTCTGCAAACTTTCAGCTTGGTGATGATGTTGAAAAAAGATATTTGTTGTTGACCTAGGCTGATTTTTTCCCAGCTGTTGGAAGAACTGCCACAAATCAGGAAATCAATTATTCATCTGGCTTGAATACTATTTTGTTTGTTGCTTTGGGTTTTTTCAGCCTATCTCCACTTTTAGATGAGTTTATGATGGGAGAGAGAGAAAATTCAGTCCTATGGATTTCCCAGAAAATACAATTTACTGGATGAGCTGGGCAAAAAGAACTTCCTGCTCCTGCAGGTGATTGTATATCAGTTAGGAAACATGAGGACAGACTATCATTTTATGCAGATAATGAAAGCATAATGGATCTACTTAAAGAGGCCCTATTCTTCCTACTGTATTTAAGAACTTGCTTAAGGAAGAGACAGGTTGGGTTTGTATATTGCAGTTGTTGTATTACGCAACAAGATACATTACACCACATTTCTCATTCCTTACTGCCGACGTTTTAACCAGTTCATGTCACTGATTGGTTAGACTATCATATATTTATATTATATATTTAGATTACTTATATAGTTAAAAAAGGAAAGCTTTCCATGTATACTTTCTTTTCAGGAAGAGAGAGTAAAAATACAATGAAGCCTGTTTTCGTAACAGAAATATGGTGTTAAATATAGTAAAAAGTGGTTTGTGCTGCATTATAACCATTAAACTTCTGTTAATTCTAGTATAATTTATGGCAATTATCTTTCCAGTTATTGAATCTGGGCTAGATGTACCTTTAATTATGTAGTTCATAGTTTCTCATGGGTTGGTATTGGGACTGCTGTTTTTAACACCTCTGTCAGCAAGTTGAACAGTGGGATTGAGCGCAACTTCAGCAAGCTTGTCAAGGACCCCAGGCTGTGTGGTGTAGAGGGAAGGGATGCCATCCAGAGGGGCCTGGACAGGTTTGAGAGGTGGGCAGTGTAAAGTTCAGTAAAGCCAAGTGCCAGGTATTGCACCTGGGGCAAGGCAATCCCAAGCACAAATACAGACTGGGTGGAGAATGGACTGAGAGCACAGCACAGTCCCCAGAGAAGGACTTGTGAGTGTTGCTTGACAAGAAGCACAACATGACCCAGCCATGGGCGCTCACAGCCCAGAAAGCCAAACGTGTCCTGGGCTGCATCCAAAGCAGCGTGGGCAGCAGGGCCAGGGAGGGGATTCTTCCCCTCTGCTCTGCTCTGGTGAGACCCTACCTGCAGTGCTGCATCCAGCTCTGGGCTCCCAGCACAGGAAGGACATGGACCTGTTATTCTGAAAGTTATTAAAAAGACACTTTAGCAACAGCACAGTCTTTTGTCAGAGCCAGCATGGGTTCATGAAAGGAAAGTGCTGCTTAACCAGGTTAACTCCCTTTTATGAGAAGGTCACCCATCTGGCTGGCCAAGGGGAGCAGAAAGATGTGGTAGTTTTGGATTCTAGGAAGCGTTTTGATACTATTTCTCACTGTATCTCACTGGACAGAATATCAGCTAAAGTATGTTGGGTGACCAATTGCTTTACTCAAAGAGGTGTAGTAAATGAGGTCACATCAGGCTGGTAGCTAGTCACTATTGGGAATCCCCAGGGTGGTTTTAGGGCTAGTACTCTTCAATGTTTTTATAACTTATCTGTATCAGGAGTCAAACAAACCCCAAACAAAGTAAAAAAGCTAATAAAAAAACCCCAAAAACCCAACCAAGCAACCAACATCTCCACCACCCCCCAAAAAAAACCTCAAAACAAAACAAAAAACCCCCACCAAAAACAAGGGGGATAGAAAAGGGGGAAAAAGAAAACCCCAAGGAGACAAAGCAGAAAATCTTTACAAGAAAGCAAAGTCAAGACTACACATGCTGCCTGGCTAAAAAGGGAATTCAAGATGACACAAGAAAGTCCTGATAGCTTTCCAAATGCAAGGGTAAAAAAAGAGGTGTTAAAACATGCAGAGATGAATAGAGCAAGCAAGGAACCCATGGCAAGCACAGACAAAGAGAAACACATTTCCAGTACATTCTGCCTTCTCTTCAGGGGCTTTCAAGGACACCAGGAAAAGAGAACAAGTGAGTCCATTGAGGAAGAAAAAATTCCATGAACACCCTGTTGATCCAGAAAGACTGCTGGGGATAAAATGCCTTTGACTTATAACACTCTAAGAAATTTGGCCAAAGCAGGGTGCCTTGACCCCACCACTGACTTTGCTATGTAAGGAGACTTTCGCATGTAGTCAAAATGCAGGAGTGTTTAGGGGTTTCATACCTGTTGTGGAGGTACCTTTCAGGGCATGGTATAAGGGAGGCCCATGCACAGCCCTGCTGCAGGATCTGTAAAGCAGGAAATGGAGGAGGACATTTCTGGAAGGGCAGTAAGAACTGACACTAATCTTCATGGCCACTTCAGAGTTTTTGGCTAAGTTCCTTCTTCTCTTTAGCCACCTGAGCTATTTATGAATCTATCCCAAAATAAGCCCTGACTGACCCCCACAGCTCCTTTTCCCTGCATTATACAGTGTGACCCCAACCCAGGAGAAACTACCTGCCTGAGCGTGGCTAATGCTCTGCAGAGAGATGAAATGGGCACGTGCCTTGAATATTGCCCACATCTTCAGGGCTCATCCTTGTCCATTGTAGAGGAGGAAAGGACTCGACTGCTCTGCTTCCCCAGTGCCCTGGACACAGGCTGCTGATGGACCCAGCTGAGGTGGTGATGCAGTGACTGGGACACCACCTTGCAGACTGGTGTTAGTCAGCCAAGCCCTGCCATTGCCAGCCGGTGACACCTCCCAGAGATGGGGTACTCAAGTCAGCCTTTCCCCACATGTAGCAGCAGGGTCTGTGAGATCTGAGAAAGGGAGTGCTGCAACAACAACAAAAACAGGATAAAGCACCCTGTGTAAGCACCTGTGTAAGCACCTGGTGGGCCTTTTGTGGGATATATTCTGGGAATTTTACTTGCATGCCAGAAGAGTGCAACTGAATTGGGAATCACCCTTATATCAATTTCAGCAGGACAGCAAATAAAGCAATCATTTTAATTACATTAAAACCACGTGTCAAACAGCTAACCCTTGGCAGATGTTTTTGCAGCTTGGCTGAATTTGAATGGATTCATGTTGCACTCAGAGTTAAATCCGGGTTTTACCCCTTAATACTTCATTTCTTTACCATTTAATGTAATTTCATTCTATGCAACCTCCTCAGCAAGAGGAGGTCATGACATAGAGCTGACTGGATGTCATTGCACCATTCACTTCATCTGGGCTATCCCTCAAGATCAAGGATGTTTGTTTGTTTGTTTGTGTGTTTATATATTTAGCCAGGCTGAAAAATCAGCTTTTAGAGGGGTATGCAAAGAGTGTTTGATCTTGAGCAACCATCAGCAATGAGCTTTTGATTCCTGCACCTGATTATATTGATTTGCCATGGCTTACAAACTCGAAGCTCTCTTTCCAAGCAGAAGGACAAAAAACATCTCTTCTGCTCATTATTCAGATTATTCCATCTTGTCCTTTAAGACGAAAATTTATGCTTTCTACACCTTTCTAAGGTACAGAGATTGCATTTTTCTTAGACCTGTGATGAAAATAGAATTTCTTGTTTACTCATCAATGGAACAACAGAAGTGACAGGGAAACACCACTGAAGGATCACCCAAAACAAGAGATTTTTCTTCTTCAGAAAAGCAATAACATGGAGTTAAACAGAATTGCAGAGTTATAGCACAAATCAGCTCACGTGCCCCCACATTGCTTTGCTGCAATTGGTCTCATTCACAGAAGCTGTCCTCTGACTGCATAGCAGTTCCCCACAGGCTGCAACTCCTTTCTCTAGGCTGTCTTCAGGTATCCTTCTCCAGAGGCTGCTGCACTGCCTTGTTTCCCATCGTTTTTATTCCTACAGGTTTTTATCCTAGCTCCACAGTCAGACCCTTTTCCTGCTTTATAACAAGAACTTGTCTCAAATAGTCATCAGACTTTATTTCCTAATTACAGACATGTAGGCAGTACAACACACACAACGCCAATAATGTAGTATTATCTATGGCTTATGGATGTTTATGTAGTACCTGCCAAAACTATGACTTTTATTCCTGCCTGGCATAATATTTTGGCAGTCTTTCGACATCAAAAGAGAGATAGCTAATCCTCATCCACGCCTCAATGAAAATCAAAATACAACACTCCTCTGTAAACTCAAAAAGTGATTACCACTCAGTGTTGCACAGAAATTACATGCAAAGAACAGAGAAAACCAAAGATGGGATTTGATTTGAAAGTTCTGTCTTAAGACCCTAGAATCCCATTCCATCCATGCATGGGATGGAAAAGTTTTAGCAGCAACATTTTTTGCTAAGTAAACAATAGCAAGTTAAGACAGAAGGAAAGTATTTCCATTCCACTGACATCTAAACAGCAATAATTTATGCCTAGCAATTTGTTATGAATAGCTTTCATGTTCTGAAACTTCATAATGCTCCTGAATTTTAAGTTGCCTGTATTTAAGGAGGTTTTGCTTAAACTAAAATGAAACTATGAAAGATGCAAAAGTGACCTCCTGGTTTTCCCTATACCTTCAAAAATATTAGTGTTCTCTTTTTACAATCATATAACAATTTAGATTTGCTAACAGAGATTAATTTTATGAATACACATAAAAAATTATTTTTAAATAATTTCTACCTAACTGATTCATATCTTGCAGTTCCAAAAGTTCAGTTCTAGCCATATTTTTTAAAACAAAAGTTTCAGATAAATTCCTAATGTGAATACCGAAACAGTGAAATAGCAGCAATAGAGAAATTAGTCATATCTGCTTGTCAAACTGTTTTCAATTTTGAATACACATACAGAAGGCAACACTCAAAATTTCCAGTTTCATATCTTGTAATATCTTTAGAATATGTGCCTCCATCTTTCAAACTATAGTAGAGAAGAAGGTCATAAAAATATCAAATTTTGCAGTGGAAATCTTCTGGACTTGTATCTGATAGGAGGATTTAGCTTTCAGGTTGTATATGCAAAGTATTATTTGTATGCTTCAAAAAATATGCATGGCAGATCCTACATTACTGTGTAACTATATATATATAGATATAAATGCATGCCATGACAAATCTGACAAGCATTATGGCAAAAATCTGTTTGTTCAGGGCAGGGTTTCAGAATAAAAGAGTTTCAGCCTAACTGTAGCCTCTTAACATATCTAAATCTGCAGCAATATTGAAGTAGGTGAAGATCTTAGAGCACTTTTAGAAACAGTCTCCTACTTCATGCAACGTTTCTAACTTCCCTCCTACAGAGCTACCACTTGAGGGCTGATGTGTAGAAAAGGAGGGAGCTTGTGGATTCCAAAAACAGACCTCCCTTGTACACAAGTAAGTGTAACTCCAGCTAAAAGGGTCCCTGAGAGAGACAATAGCAAGACAAAAATTACCACAGAGAGTACACCAACATGCATAACCTGAGGCTGTCTCAACAAAACTTCTGAAGATGTTTCATATTTTCAATAAGGAATGAACCCCAGCCTTTCACAACCCCAGCTGTCTGGGCAGTTTAACCACTCCACTTGCACAGATCTGCAAGCCCTCACTGCAGAAGCTCCTTACCTCATTTACAGCAGCACTATCATATTTCACTGGATATGATAAGGATATGCAAGGATAAGGAAGAGGAACTCAGGTGGCTGAATTTCCGCAAGCTTTCTGATGTCGGTTTCAGAGCTGTGAAGTGTTCTTGATGTGAGTTTTAATTTTAGAGAGTTGCTACTTGTGACCTCCAAACCTAAGTCCCAAACAAGGACACAATCTGAATTTATTTCGAGAACTGGAAGAAAGCATCTCATAATTATACTGCTTTCAGCTGCTCACCCTCTATGCGTTGAGCTTTCTAGTAAATTATTTTCCACAAGTGTTTCTTTGTGAAACTTCTAGTATCCTATATAAAAAATGTACTGTATCTCTGAGGGCACGGGAATCTTAAAACGTGGATCTTGTGGATAGTTAGAGAAAAAAGAAATGCATCAGTTTAAACAGACAGACAAGAGGCAAGAGTCACAAGTCACAGCAAGGAAAATTCCAGTAGGATCTGGGGTAAAAAAAATATTGCCATATGAGTAGTTTAAGGACAGGCCAAGTTGCCCAGAAATGTTGTGCAATCTCCATTCTTGGAGTATGCCAAGAAGTGACTGAACAAATTCCTAGCAAAGTGAGCTGGCTTTGAAATCAGACCTCCTTGAAGCAAGAGGCTGAGCCAGATGACCTGTAGAGTTTCTTTCACTCTCAGCTATCCTGTGGCCCCACATTCTTCCCACAGCATCACCTTTCAGCACAGCTGGCATGCCAGGCTACATCCCAGAGCAAATCCTGGGAACAAGCTTATAATGTGGCACTGTGCAATTCATATCACAAAAATTTTACTATCACTCAGGCTAAACACTTGCTACCTTAATTTCATCCTAATACTTCATGGTAAATTTTCATGTGATGGTTATAATTCAATTAAAAAATGAGCTTTACAACTTTTAAATATGCAAAGCATTCTCTTTTGTTATCTCTATAGTAAATCATTCATATCTAAAGCTTAATCTTCCCTCTTAAATCACATCTAAGCCCCAAAATAATTTTCCATTTTCTTTTATTATTTGGCTGCTGTCCAAAAGCAGATGGTAAAGTAAAATCTTGGCCCCTCTGCACCCAATGGAACATTTTAAAATTGGTTTTCATTATGTAAGATTTTTGTAGAACCATCATAGAACACTTTGGATTGGCAGAGACCTTAAAAATCATCTAATTCCAACCTCTCCTGCCAAGTAGATCTGGTTGGCAAGGACTCTGTTCAACCTGGCCTTGAATACTTTTAGGAATGGGGCATCCACAGCTTCTCTGGGCAACAGGTTCCAGTGCCTCACCACTCTCTGAGTAAAGAATTTCCTCCTAACATCCAATTTAAATCTCTCCTCTTTTAGTTTTAAACTGTTCCCCATTGTCCTATCACTATTTTCCCAAGCAAAAATCAGTCTCTGTCTTTTCTGTAAGCCCTCTTCAAATACTGGAAGATTGCTGTGTTGTCTAGTCAGAGCCTTCTCTTCTCCAGGGTAACAACCCCAAATCGCTCAGTCGGTCCTCATAGGAGAGGTGCTCCATGCCTCTGATCATCTTGGTGGCCTCTGCTGGACTCAGTCCAGCAGGTCCATGTCCTTCCTGTGCTGGGAGCCCAGAGCTGGATGCAGCACTGCAGGTGGGGTCTCACCAGAGCAGAGCAGAGCAGAGGGGCAGAATCCCCTCCCTGGCCCTGCTGCCCACGCTGCTTTGGATGCAGCCCAAGACACGTTTGGCTTTCTGGGCTGTGAGTGCACATTGCTGGGTCATGTCCAGCCTCTCAGCCCCCAGCACCCCTAAGTCCTTCTGGGCAGGGCTGCTCTCAGTAAGATCATCTCCAAGTCTGTGCTCTTTTCTGGGATTTCCCTGGCCCAGGTGCAGTACCTTGTGCTTGCACTTCTTGAATTTCCTGAGGTTCTCCTGGGCCCACTGCACAAGTTTGTCCAGGTCCCTCTGGATGGCATCCTGTCATAGAGTGTCAACTGCACTGCTCAGCTTCACGTCATCTGCAAACTTGCTGAGAGTACACTCGATCTCTCTGTCTGCATCACTGATAAAGATATTGAGTAGTACCAGTTCCGGGACAGAGCCCTGAGGAACACCACTCTTCACTGGCCTCCACTTGGACTTAGAGCCACTGGCCACAACTCTCTGCCTGAGTCCATCTTCCCAATTCCTTATTCACCAAATAGTTTTCCTTTCAAACCCATGTCTCTCCAATTTGGAGATAAGGATGCCATGTGGGCCCATGATGAAAGCCTTACAGAAAACTAGGTTGATAATATCTATATCTGGGATTAATCTTTTCTCATGTGTTTCAGTTAAAATGTCCTGAAACTGTCTTGATTTATCATTATTTAGATTGCAAACAGATAGCATATATATCTGTATGCATGTCTGATTCTGATTTATCAGTGTAATTTTGTTCACAGTTCTCTGTATTTGTCTCTCCAGAAACTCTGGGTAAGATGTCCTCGACCTCTGAATATCTATTAACTGAGACTTAACTTATCCCTATCTCCAGAATCCAGTTCTAGTTTTACCTATATTCTGTATCTAGAGCACCAGTCATATGGCCTGCTGTAAAACTATTTGCAAGTCATGTCAGTTAATTACTTGGCAAAAGTTCTATATGTCCTTAATTGTGACTCTTCTTCATTCTTTCTATTCTGACAACATGTGACTTCCCAGAAGGAAAACAAGCCACAAGGCCAGTCTGAATTCCTTGATGATATGCTTTTACCACATCTGACTCTCTTTTATTAGATATATGCAAAATTAGAGCTGCAATTATGGCTCCTATTATCCCATCCTTACTAATCTGGTGACAGATGTTCCCTCTGGCATTTGGTCGTTCTTAGATACAAGATAAGACAGATAAGTTAAGGAAGGTAAGATATTAACTCGGATTGTCAACATACCATTGTCCAATGACAAGCAGAAAGGCTAGGTGATCAGGAGTGGAAAAGGAAATTGTTACAGCCATAGACACTGAGCTTCTAACAGGAATGAAATAGTACATGTGAGTGCATTTATGCAAAACCAGATGAGAGCTGCCGGATGGGTGAGGCATATGCTCAGCAGCATTATTTAGAAAAATAAAATTGGCTGGAAAAAAACAGCAAAAGAGCTTACACATGGGGAGGAAAGAAAGGGATGTAGAAATGGAATTTGTTCTTCTTCACATCAACTAGCTTGTTTTTTCAGGGCTTTTCCCTCTTTCCTAGACTTCTTTCAAGCTTACTTATCAACAATTGTTTGGAAGATAATGTGTTTGTCTGAGATTACCAGGAGGCATAAGTACCCCTTAAAACCAGGTTCTGTATTCAACATGAGAAGTTTAAGTCATTCAGTAGGGTGTATCAATGAATCAAAAAAAAGTGATGGGAAGCTGCACAAAACTCAGAGAAAACATCTTAAAGGAGAGGCTCTTAATATGAAATTATTCTAGAAAGTGTGAAAATAGGGCTCTACTTCTAAGAATAGTCTGAGGCAGCAAAGAAGCAAGCAGGGAATCTGGATGCATGTTGTCACCTACTTGCCCTTAGCAATCACAGTGAAGCAAGCTCTCATACGTCAGTTTTGCATATTGAAGATGAAGTGCTGGTTCCAGTGTGAGAGGAGAAGAAGAGGGGAAGAGAAAAAGTATTGCAAGGTTTTTTTCTTGGTATCACAATCCATAGAAACTGAAGTAATTAGTAAAGATTTCCACAGCAACTTCTTCATAAAACAGCACACAACTAACATAAAAGCCCCCAGAGTTAAATCAACCCTTCTGTGATTGAGCCTCTAGGCTAAACTACATCTTCCCTGGCCAGTACAGATTTCTGTTTGAAATATGCTTCTCCATCTAGCCTGAATTTTCTGTGCCAGAGTGCATTTCTGAGTAGACTGAGGAAGGCTCACCAAACTGACATCTAGGCCAAACTTCAAGTTTAGGATTCTTCAGTGCTGGAGCAAACAACACAGCTCTTCCACCCCACCTATGCTGCTTTTTGAGCCTTCTCTTCTGTTCTG
Organism: Cnemophilus loriae; assembly: GCA_013397755.1. NCBI lineage: Eukaryota > Metazoa > Chordata > Aves > Passeriformes > Corvidae > Cnemophilus > Cnemophilus loriae. The sequence continues at coordinate 155,767 of VZTF01009807.1, read as the reverse complement.
TCCTGTGGCCTCTCTCCCACAATAACAAAAGTCCCTAAGGCATATCTACAGAATACAAGGCACATCTGCGCTGCACACGTTTCCCACCTCTGTCCTACAAGCCACTAGGGCAGGTTTGTAGCTTCTCATAGCCAAAACAAATTTACAAAAAACAACCACCACAACAACACGCAAAAAAACCCAAAAAAATTGCCACCTCCAAAAATCCACCAAAACCAAAACCAAAACCAACCAACCAACCAACCAAACAAACAAAAAAAAAAAACAAAAAACAAAAAAAACAAACCCACAACCGAAAAAAACCCTCAAGAAACCCCAACCCGCCTTCCCCAAAAACAAAACAAAACCAAAAGAAACCAAAAAATCCCCCAAATATATGAGAGTGAAAAAACATGGAGAGGTAATGTGAGTCAGAGATGTGTTCTCCAAGCTGTCAACCTTTAATTCCCAGGGCTGCTCTCAGACAGCAGCAGTACCTGTTTGTGCCCATACCCAGCATCCCACACTGGTCTGGAAGGCTGGCACCTGGTCCTGAGAATAAGTACATGTGCGTGCTTATGTGCACACGTGTGTATGTATAGATGTGTATGTGGAGGTCTAATTTTAGGCAGAAGGTTCCTGCCTGGATGCTGAGTCAGGGAACAAGCTGCTCTTTGTCAGGTAAAGCTCTCTTCATCCCCAACAGGAGGCAAAATAAGTCACTGCACTCCAGGACAGCTCATGTTTAATGTCCTCACTTGCAGAGGCCGTTGGATGAGAAGAGGTGCCAAATCCAGCCTCTCCACAGCACTCATGCTCCCACAGCCATGTGAAGCTCAACAGACAGGCAAGCTCTTGCCTCGAGTCCTGTACTTCTGCATGCTCTGAAGCTGGCACCTGGTGAAAAGCTAGGTCCAAATGCTTGTAATGGAGACAGTAGTGGAAGAGGAGCAGAGTTTAAAAAGCTGCTTACTTTAAAAATCTTGCTGGACACCTCCAAATGAACATGTGCTGGAACTGGCAGTGTTTTGCCCAAGGAAACACAGGCCTCTCAAAAAGCCATGTGTCATTGTGTCCCTTCAGATCAGCCTCCAGATCAAAATGACAGTTCTGCCTGAGAGATCCATGCATACAATTTAGAAAGAAAAAGGCAGTGTAGCTGCCACATGGAAAATCTGGTAAAAGAAGAACAACATAATGGCAGTGTAAGTTTCCTGTGGCTGTTCTGCCTTCTTGCAGCTGCCACTTTCACTTGCCCTGTATTCCCATCCCTGAGGCTCCTGGACCAGCCAATACAACCAAGACAATGAGAGACTTAGTTCCAGAGATAATCCATGTGTATCTGGGAAGGACCTTTCCCAAATGGAACTCTGGGTCTAGTGCTGATAAACCCCTATATTCTCTGAATCCAGTTGGCTCTGAGAAAAAGGGACACACCCCTCACTTTCTCCACTAGGGTGAAGAATCAAATAAGAGCAAGCATCAAGCGTCTTGTGACAAAGTGGTTTGGGTGGAAGTCTCTACTTGTGGTCCCGTGATCTGGGCTGGCTGCCTGAGTGCGGGAAGCGTGCAGACTGGGGTGTGGTTTCTACTTGCAGAGCCAGTAGTCGACCATGCAGCTGAGTCTTCCAGCTCTTGTGAAAACTCAATCTGCAACACATCAGATTAGGTAGTACTGACCAGGAAAATGGAACTGGTATGCAGCACAGAAGCAGGGGTGCAGGAGGGTTTGTGTCCGTGTTTGATGATTTTGATTTTGACGTGCAGAGGCATTTTTTTAAGTGACGGCCAGTGTGATGCCATCACCTCTCTGCCATCACTGAAGACTATCAGGCTGATCACCTTGACAAACTGGAGCAGCATAAGTTACATTCTCCTGAGCTGTTCCACCCCTTCAGTGAGCAAAAGGGAGCAAAACCGTGCCCAAGGGAAGGTTTTGTAGGGATGAGAAAGTCTGTGTGTCCTGAAGGATGTTTGATGTTCTTGACAAAACCAGTGGTGTCTGGCTTTCCTCCACATTCAGGGATACCTGTCCTTGTGCAACAGCTGGTGGTAGCTGTCCTTTCATTCCCTGCTGCTGTGGCAGGGTCTGCCCTACACCACTGCTAAGCATAGCAAGAGCAGGTGGGTGGGATGCTGGATGGCTCTGGAGCAGCAGCTCTGGCAGTGACAGCAGCTGGAGGGAGAAAATGGGGTTCCAGGAGCATGTACATAGCCAGCAGTGGCTGCTTGTGGCTGCTGTGAGTAGCCTGTGCTGTACGGCTGGTGGCAGAGCAAAGTACACCAGTCACAACAGCGTGCATGAACACTGCTTTCCATTCCATGGAGACTTCAAGGACAGTACAGACATACTCTGGTGTAGAGATAAATTCTATTTTGACCTGTTATGTTGGATGTGTCTGTAAATCATAGTCACTCTGATATAGCTTTTCCCAGGTGTGATGCTTGAAGGAGTCCATACGCCTGGAGGTTTCTGCCTAGAGTTGCACTTCAGTATTTCCCTGAAGTATCCTGGGTGTGATTCAAGACAGAACTTTAAAAAGCTGACAGATGAAGTAGTGAAGCTGTGGTAAAGCATTCAGGGCCTCATTTTCTCTAAAGTGACCTTAAGACACTTCATATCTTTTGCTTCAGATTCTCAGTTATAAAAGAAAAATAAATACGCCTTATGTCTCATGGGTACTTGTAAATTATGCCTGTTAATTAGTATAACACATACAGTTATTAGGGTAAATGAGCTTATATAAACAGATAAGAAATACCGCTGTGTTTGAGCAGAGGAAAATGTCATTAAATGATTGTCAGCAAAGACTGTAAATATACTTGTTTCTTCACAAAGTGATCTCTCCAGTGCTGTGATCTAAGTAAGTATGTCTCACATTAGCTCAGTCCACAATGCATGGAAATAAGCCTTTTTGCAAGACTATCTATTTATACACTACAGTGTAGGCAAATGTGAGCTCTGTCTCCTCCTACTCCAAGCTAAAAAACCCATGAGAGTCTATTAGTTCAGATAACACAAGGTAAATGCCACAGGTAAACTCCAAGAGCAAACTGTGCCTGCCTGCAGAAACTGATAGCTGAACCATTCTCCTGGCCCTCATTGCCACAGTATGACAGCTTTCTGCAGAAGGCCCCTGCATTCTCTTTTACTCTAATGCAACAACAGCCAATCTGGGGAAAGTAGTTTGAAGCAGCAAAAAAAAACCAAGTTAAAGGAGGGAAGCGCAGTTCTGCTATGCCTGAGATGGATATTTGCTGACTCCCGTTCATCAGAATACTGAAGCACTTTTCACTGAAATCAGAGGAAGTCAGCTTTGAAAGAAGCAAATAATGCTTAAAGAAAGGATGTTTGCCTCGCCACCAGGCTGATTCTCCACAGTCCATTTCTGTGTATCTGAAGCCAGGCATTGATAGCAGGAGCCCTGGCACAGAGCACCTCTCTCAAGCGAGCAGCACCGGCAGCTGCTGCTGTCAACTCCACAAACGGTAGCAAATCCTGCAGCCTCTGTGCAGCCTCAGCTCCATTGCCACCGACCACCAGATTTGTCCTAACTCACTTTTTCATTTTACTCCAATGTTTCAAACTTCCAAATAGTCCTTAAAAGATTTACACTTATGAAAAAATTGTAACTACTTGACCATCAGCAGCTGACAAGGTGTATTTCTAAATAAACTGCTGGCATTTGTTCAAGAAGAAATAGGATCCGATGTAAGCGCCTGAGAAGGCTCTTTAACAACATTTTTTCTCTTCCAAAATCTGTACTGCCTGTTCATTTTATAAGAGAAAGATTTTTTTACTTTTATTAAAGAAAGTCCTACATTTAGAGCACCCCTTTTAATCTAGGAGATTTCTGACATAAGAACGTCATGTTTCTTCATGTTTAATATGTTACTAAAATATGCTGCTGACAGATACTTTGCCAGTAGTGATTTCCCCTGGGAAAATGAAGTAGTATAGACTTCCTTCCTCATCTGAGAAAAAAACCCAAAACATTCAAATGTGTTTTTCCAGGCAGCTGGTCAAGGAAGCAGGTGTCAGACTCACAAGAAAGTCTGCAAGTTCTGCATCACAGCCCCCTTCTTCCCCTGCCCAGCTGATGGCAACACCCGACACACACTGAGACTGTTCCTTGTGTTAGTAAGAAAATACTTCCTTGTTGCCCTGAGGCGCATTTAGCCTATACTATATATAATTTGACAGTAATTTCTCCTGCAAGTTGCACAAACAACTTCCAGTTCACATTGTCTCTATTTCCTGCCACAGCTATCTGTTGTTCATGGAAGCTAACGTCTCTTTGCAAGTTGTCCAGCTGCTTGGTTTGGATACTTGGCAAGCTTGGCTATATTTTCTAATTTCATAAATCTCCTTTCCAGCCTTCTGCCTCTCCTATCTCCCTTGCAGCGTATATGTCTCTCCCTTATCCCTACAACTAGCTCACTAATCTCACCCATTCATTCCCAAATCAGTATCAAAATCCCCATCACTCCATGCATTTAAACCCCCTAAGGACTTTCTTCCCTTACACACTGGGCTCTGTTATGCTCTCTCCCTCACCCTGCTCCTTCTGCTCTAGCAGTACCAGCCTGCTCTCTGCACCCAAGCACAATCTCTCCTTGTTGAAGCAGCCACCGCTGGCTCTCCCGCCTGAGCCATCTGGACCCGCAGCCCTCTGCTTCACTGAATCCCATGGCTCGAGGAACTTATCTGCATGCCTTCCCCTGACAATTTATTTCTTTCCTCCATCCACTGTTTTTCAGGCTGTAAATCAAGGATTACTATTGCTCTCTGTGAAGCATTTTAGGAAGCAAGCTGGACTAGGCACTCTGCAGATTGAGGTGAAATCATGTATTTTATTGTCTTAAGAAGCGTTTGACAGGCAGGTACTACATTGTGTACCAAGGGAACAGCTGATGAAAAGAAAGATGTTATAAACATACACAGAACACACAACTTGCTTGAACAGTTGGTATTTACAAGGGTTAATTCACAGTGCTATATAAGACATCATTATTTATTTCCTTATATTATTTCCTTATTTTATGTACTCGAGATTTGCAAAGAGGAAATAAAAAATGGCAGATTCTCAATTTTGGGTAAATCTTGGCAAAATTCCTGTTTCTAAAGGTGATTATTGTATGCAAGTGATTTCCAGCAGTAAAAGTTCGCAGTGGATAGTGCAAAGCAAATCCTTTTCAATAAAAGAAAGGGAAATAAAGATAAAGGGACAAGATAAAAGCAAGTGGCACAAAGGCTTAAAGAAACAGATTTATCATCACAAAGCACTGAAATCCTGTTAGCAGCCTTGGGAGGTGACAGCAATAAAATTAGAGCTCAGCTTGTCATTTTGACATTAGTTCTTTTTTTTTTTTAAAGGTACATTGGTCAAAAAGCTACTTTATCCTGCTTTCCTGCAGGTCTGTGGTTTTTCTCTCCTAAATGCTCCACAAACTACCAAAGTAACCAGCTCCCCCCAGACTTGCGTGCATCCTCATCAGTTCAGAGCACACGCAGTGCTTGGTCCAAGCTGGCCCTGGCACAGGTTTTGTGCACACCAGCCAGCGTGGCGCTGGGACCTCACTGTTCTGCTAACCAGCTGCTGCCAACTGCTCAAGGGCACTTCATATATTTTAATTCCTAGATGAATCACTAATTTTGTTCTCTATTCTACCTGGATACTCGCTTTCATAAAAATTATAGGAATTTATGTTTAGGACTCCCACTCCTCTTCCAAGTAAGGATGCAACTAAACAATGGTCTTAAAACTTACTAGGCAGAAGCTGGCAGGAAAATGGACAGAAGGTGTTAACAAGATCCCCAAGGCCTTGTTCTGGCAGGAGGCCATGGTGCCACTTGGATGGCATCACTGCCTCATGAAAATTTTAGTTCTCCTCCCTAAGGAGGTCTGACACCCTGGTAGTTGTACCCTTCCAGTACAGTCAGAGTATGTGGGAGGGAAGGAAAGCAGAGGATCTTGGTTTGTGCAGCAAAACAAGATATTTGAAACCATATCTGGGTCTTGGCTGTAGCACTGGATCAAAAAAATTACTTGCATTTTAAAAAATATGTAAGAGGACTTTTCTCCCACTCTGCAGTCCAATGCCTGCCTAGTCATTTTAAACTGGACAGGATCCCCTTAACCAAGCTGCCATTTGCCAGACACTGGCAAATGGACCTGAAGGGCATTTCTCAGTCCAGCTGACTTGAATATCAACAGCTACATCTGTTCTAGGAAAACTTCCTGGTTCTGGAACACCAATGGATGACTTAGCCCCATCTCTTTGCAGTATTGAGGTGAGACCTGGTCAGTCCTGAACTCTGCAAACAGAATCAGAATGCATGCCATGACTGGAAGATACATTACTCCTCAGCTAGATGCCCAGAGCTGGGATTTGAGTCCCTCTCCAGGAATGCAGTGTGGCATAAAACCTGGAGACACTGTGTGCTTCCCCAGATTGGCATTTTGACCACTCTTTCCTCTTTTCGCCCTTGATATAATACAAATGCTAACAACACGTCTGACTTGACATCTCTTTCTCATCCGGAAAACAGCAGGGACTGTCTCTAAGCCTGTGTTTTGGCTGTACCTTGACACAGTTTCAGACTTTCACGCTCTACAGAAAAAAAAGCATAGTAATATTATATGTTACTAGTGACTGAAAAGTATCTGCATGGTGAGCAGCAACTCAAAACCCAGTTCCAGCTTTGAAACCCAATGGTGTAGCTGTGCTTTGCTAAATTCCCAAGCAGCATACCTCTTCTGGAATTGACAAAAAGGAGGTTGTTTGCCAAAGTCAGATGGCAAAGTGGGCTAAACCTTGATGAAAGGCCAGGCAGACTCCCTGCTGATCCCTTTTGGTTACAGACAAGGAAAATCCGCTGAGCTAGGTAAATCACCAGTAACAAGGACATTTGTTCCTTTGGTCTTTCCCAAGAACCAGTTCATATATGTGACAAAGCAGCGCGAAGCAGACAGTGATATTCCCCTGAAACATGGGAGTCAGCACAATGTGTATCCAGCCCGCTTGCCACTTATTTGCAGCTTGAGAATATATAGCAATCATAGCTGCTGTGTACTTGATCTCCTTCCATGACTATTTAGAGAGTAGCAGAATTAGATCTCCAGTGAGCTTAAAACATCAGCTTCAGCCATTATTTTTTGAGACTGATGGCCTACAGGAATTTATATCCAAGACAAATCCTGCCAGTAACCTGGACGGAAGTATAGCATGTCACGTAAGTGATTTGCACACCACCTGCACAAAAGCCAAGAATGGGTTTTTTACTACTTTTTACTAATGGGTTATTTACTAAGAGGGAAAGTCCATGAAATGTTCCATTTCCTGTTAGTACTACCCTTAGGGGTGATTTTCAGTGACAGTCTTAGGCTCCCTGTTAGGCTGTTGGTTAGTGTGTAACAAGCCCTGAAGAGCTTAGAGCATTCATTTGAAGCCACAGCTGCAGGGGTGAGTGAGAGACAGCAGCCTGATAGGGACACAGAGATCTCTCACATATCCTGATGTTATTTGCCTTGAAATTAAAATAAAGAGCTGTCCTAGTTAATAAGCTTTGAGTCAAACTTTCCTTTAGCCACAATGAAAGAACACTGCCATTAATTAGCTACTCATGTAACCACCACTGAAAACCTGGAAATTACAGCTGAAGTAAGAAGCCACCCTTATCTGAGTGCAGCTGTATTTTGCTTTCCTTCAATGTAAATGCATTTTTTACAAATATGTTCCTGTATAATCCAAGTTTTACTTGTAAGGACTTCCTTCTGAAGTAATCAAACTTATATTCAAGGCAGATTTAAAAGGCTCCCGGAACACAAGTTGGGAAAATTCGAGCAAGACTAAAGCAGAAAATACATGCATCATGTAAAATGATTTAAGGAAATGAAATAAGCTGTGCTAGAAAAACTACAGCTAAGCAAGCTTTGTCTTCTAAGGATGTTTATGTGTTGCTCCATAACCTCCTCAAACAGTTTCACTGAAATAAACCCAGCTCCCTCTCTACTCCTCATCTGCCTAGTCCTCCACACCATGAAGGGCAGCAGGTGTTATAACCCAGGCAGCTAATGCCAAAAGGAATATGTAAGAGCGGAGCTCTGCCCACCATGCCTTTCATGGGGTACTCATTCGATACTCTCTCTACCACCCAGGACTTGATTTTCAGAAACCTTGTAGGCCTGTCCTCACATGTCAGATGTCTCCTTTCATACTGGTCTTTCTTAAAATCTGCAAACAGTTACTGGAATGGGAGAGGAAGAAATGCCAACAAAAATAGGCAGGCACAGGATCAATGAGAGTGAAAATATTTTCTTCCATTCAAAGACCTGGTTAAAACTGAGCAAAACACTGGTTATTTATGAGACAGGACAGCGTAGGCACTCCCTGAGGTAAGAGACATTCTCAAACCACATGAAGAACAAGATCAGTGTTGCTGCCTAGCTTATTATTTTACGGTCTGTATGCTGACCCTTCTTGTTTTCCTTTCCTTGACCTGGAAAAGTGATATGCTGATTATAGGATCATTCAAGAACTCTGAATGTAATGTAGCTTTTGAGGTTAGTGGGGAAGGAAGCAGGGTTATTTCCATGTCTTGAAGAGCTAGCTGGTGATAGATTTTCATTCATATGCCTAGTTACCTTAGAATGAATTTCTTATATGTGTTTGCAGTCTTATGAGCTACTTGCAGCTGTTGCAATGTTAAGCTAAAGATGGGTCAGAAGTATTGCATTCCTGAGAAATAGCCCCTGTGATATTTAGCAGTCAGGGTAGTTGTGCTGCCAGGCATGCTCCACAGTGAAGTGATAGGCATATAAAAAGCTGGTTGTCTGGCTGCCACATACCACAGATTAGTTCTCATGCCTCGGTAAAAAAAAAAGTATAAAATACTTCTCTCTTTACTGAAAATAAAACACATCATAACAAAAGACAGACTTCTCTCCACTCTTACAATACCGACTTCCATTATATGGTTTTCTTAGGAAACAGTCTTAACCATCCAATAAAACAAATTGTTTCTGCTGTATCTCATGTCCATAATTTGTTTTGAGTTGCATTGAATTAAGGATATCACTTATATCTCTTCTGTCATGATAAAAATTACCATAGATGAATGCTACCCATTCACTTTTATGGACTTCATGGCTAAGGGAGTTTCGTCAACGTCACCTCATTGCTGTAATTTGCATTTGGATATATTTCAGATGAAATAGGGCTAGAATCACAAGTAACTAGGCAACTCCTCTTCATATTCTGGGGGTCTGTCTATTTTCAGTACACATATAGAGAATGATGCTAGTAGGCATACAACTGTAACAAAAAGGGAGCTAACCCCTTTTCAGATTCTATGAATGTGTCATCTCCTAATTCAGCCTCAGAAACACACACTATTCTGCACCTCCTGCCCAGATTATTCAGAAAATTTAATTAGGTGTGTAATCAGTTTGTAGAATTCTCAAAGGTTGTTTTGAGATGCTTGGACGGAAACAAAAAAACTACAGTACTAAAGAGACTGTTTACATTAGTTCTTTAAAAAAGCCCAAAACTTTCTCTTAAACTCATAGAAACACAGGCATTTTGCCTCTTTTGGTACATTGTACCTGAATTGTAAGATCAGTTAAAAGATTGTGGTCAGTTAGAAATTGTAAGAAAAGTTAAATAAGTTTTTCACAAGCAAAAAAAACTAAAACAAAATCAATAGCAACAAAATCCAGAGGACACTTTAAAGTTCACTCAATCCATTCTGTATGTAATTTGTAAGCCGCTTTTTCTTACTAAGTCTGTCATAAAAGGCTTTCAAAAATTTTAGGTAATTATTGTGACACAGTTTTCCTGTATATTCTCCTGTTCATTTACTGTGTAAATGTACTATAAATACTTTTGTTATATCATTTGAACAATGCAATGCTGTAATTCAGACTTACTTTGGGCATCTTAGAGTAGTCATCACTTCTTATCTATTGACTCATTTTCCAGGTTATTAAAAGGTGACAGTCACCAAGGAGTGCCTTGTAAAAACCTGAATTTTCTGTCATTGGTGGAAAGCCCTTTCCAATACTTGTCACAGTGGCAATTACAGAGTTGCAGCTGCTGTGATTGAGGACATAAGTGAAGAGAGGTCTGTGAGAAGAGAAAGAACTTCTTTTAACAGGTCACTTAGTACAGCTGGAAAAAACTTGACTGAGCTTGCAAAGCCCATATACCTCAGGTCAGAAACTTTAGGAACAAAATTAAAATCTAAATACTGATCAAATATGAGGAAGATGATGCCTAGTAGCAAAGGTTAATCTTCTCACTGGTCTTACTCTCACACTTGATAGAGGTAAAAAGGAGCAGCCCCAACACTAGGAATAACTTTCCAGCTCTGGTTCCTGCTAGGTCTTTCACCCACACCTCCTTCCTAGAACTAGCTCTTTGAATTCAGTGGATGCCCACCATCCAGTCTAAAGCTGAATTAATATATGAGCCTGACACTAGCTGCATCCACCCATCTTCCAGCAGGAGTGTATCTTCATGTTAAAACTGGATTTCCACTTAGTTTTGTGCCTCTTTTTAAGCTTTGTTGCATCTTCTTATAAGCTTTGTTGTGAACTTGCAAGGAACTTTTGTTACATAGAGAACAGTGAGCATACACCACAACAAAACACCACTCAGAAAAAACAAACAATCCTTAAATGGCAAATGTGCATGTTAAAGTTACTTCATGTGCGGAAGTTTTTGAGGGTGACTTTACTTTTTACACACTCAAAGCTAAACTACACAACTACTTACTTGGGTAAAGAGAGACCTCAAATCTCCCACCTGGAAGTGCACTCACAGTCCCTCTGCCACTCAACCAAACTGTTCTTCAGAGAATTGGGAAGGTGACCAGAAGAGAAACACATTAAAGTGTTGGAGTAAGATGCAGCCCCTCATTTTTCTATGCCAATTTTCATGCTATTTGGGGACTCCAAAATGGGGATGAAGTGATTCATTTCTCTCAGATCCACTGGCTCTTTTTTTCCTGATTTTTGATTGGGTTTGGGGTTTTTTTGTGTGTGGTTGCTGTTGGTTTGTTTTCGTTTTTGTTCTTTTTTTTTCCTCAGAAATTCATAGACTAGAGAGTACAGAAAACCCTCAGAACATGCCCAAGTCTTCAGATTAGTTTACTCAATGATGAGAGATGTTTGACCCAAGGACAAGAGTGTTTGCTCAAGCACACCAGATCCACCACTCCATGGAAGTGAAAACCACCAGTGATGGATTATACTTCAGCAAAATAAAATCTCAGTAAAAGAATATCTTTTCCCCCTAGCATATATTTACCAACTCCTATGCTTTTGTTTCTGATGATGTTGTGACAATGGAAAGCACATAAAACCCAAGCAGAACTGCTTCTTCAAAGCTTCCTGTTGTGATGACATAAAATTCTTCCTAGACTGTAGGATGAAACTGGAAGATGTTAATGCTGTAGGTAAAAGAAAAAGAGGCATGAATTCCAGATAATGTGGGAAGAAGCCTATGAAATATTTAGCTTCAAAATGAAAAGTTTCAGACTGAGAAACAATTATTTGAGGATTGATGACAGTTCAGTCACCAAAAGAAAGAAACATCTGACGTTTTATAAATGATACTCAAGCCCACCTCCAGCCCAAAAATCTGTCATGTACACTATAAGATCACAGCAAAAACTTTTGAACAGTATTTATACTGGTTCAAGTCTCCTTAAAATGGCAACCTCACCAGCGAATAGTTACATCCTTCTGCCATTCCACAGGATTTGAGTAATCAATAGCAGTGCTTTGGGAAGAACTCCTGAGGGGCAATGCAAAGGGTATAACTTTTTCTCCAGAGTAAGAGGTACTTGCAGCATGATTAGAAAGACATCCTCCACAGTACACGGTTTTCAGTTCAGTAAGAATAGCAAAAAGAGAGAAGCTGCTGTCCTGTATTAAGCAGTGAGGGTTGGAAAGTGCAGCATTTCAGGAGCATAATTTGATGATGTGAAATTTCACAACAGGCACAGATCCAATTTAAAAGTGATCATCCACTGGGATGAAACAAAATCAATCTGACATTTACCAGCTGCACCGTAAAATTGACTGTTACTGGGACAGTTCACTTTAACAAAGTTAACCATCAACAGATTCCTATATCTAAAGGCTCTGGTGTACAGACAGTAACGTGCTTTTGTTGTATTTTTTTAACCTGAAATTTAAAGTTACATAATAAATGTGCATTTCGAATAAATGTTAGTGCAGAGAACAGTGGATGACTTCTTTTTCATGAAAATCAATGTTATCCTTAAACATGATATATAATTGAATTCTATTTGTTTCTCCTCTTAAAAAATAAGTGTAACTAAAATCAAGTATAAAATTATGGCAACCTACATTAAAGCTTACCTATATAGTGGCTTAAACACATACTTGACAGTAATATTCAGACAGTGAGTAGTTACTATCAGTATTTTTAAAAAAGCAGAAAAAAATGAAACAAACAAACAAAGAAAAAGCCACTGGAGTTATAACCAGTTTGCTGGCTGATTCAGCCTCCTCAGAAAGTACAGAAAGATTGGGGTTTTTTCATTTTATTTATTCAGCACGGGTCATGTCAATGAGGCATTCTCTTGAACCAGAGAAACTGCAAGTTAAAAGGAAACTATACTTCTGCAAAACATGGTGTGGGAGTCAGGAATCTAGTAATTCCGCCATCTAAAAGAACATAGATTCTGTTCTAGCAAACATCCAAAGCAACAAACTATTTATGGCTTCTGGAAAGAAGTTAGAAACCTGAAGAGGAGTTAAAAGCTGAGTATTTAATTAATTCAGTTCTATATTGTTTCCTCTATTTACAAAATTGTCCCGCTTTAAATGCAGAAAGAAAATAACCTTTTAAATGAAACCTTGATGTGCAAAGAAATGTTGAATGGCTCAGATGACAGTGCATTACAAAACCCATCCAGAAGGTCTTCACAGACATCCTAGGATAATGGGAGTGCCAGTTTTGAAATCCTGGATGGAACATTAACACATTTGCCTTCAATAATGACATGTTTCTGAAAAGAACAGGGATAAATATATTAAGGTGACAGGTAAAAAGGTAGGCATACTGAAGGAATAACATAGAGAAAGTGAAAGGATTTACCCCTCAGGTGTAACCCCTTGAAATGATACAGGAAGATACCTTAAGTGGCAAGGATGTGTAGACCTGCCTAAACACTTAGTTAACATTAAAGAGACAATGTTGCTTCTTAGTATTGCAGCTGAGAGAGAATGAATTTCTCTTCGACATCTTCCTAAATTTGTCCCATCTTGGAAGTAAAAAGCTGTGTGACAGCATAGTGTAACTTTGATGCAGAACAGTCCGACACATAAGACCCACAAGGCAGGCTATGATTCAAAACCTTTGGAGACACAAGCGGGTCATCTGTGATCAAAGCTGTCCTGCATAATTTTCTCTTAGTGTGGCCTTCAGCTTTCCATCTCTCAGACAATGTGGGACTTGCCTTATGTACGTTACAACAGAGATCAAGTTGCATATTCCATGCCCCAGGCTATGAGTGTAAGCATATTATGCCCATCCCCCTTAACTAGTTAGTTAATTACCTCACCCATCAGGAGAGGAAAGAGATGCAGAGTGGGATGAAGTTAAGTGGTGCTCATTTGGCAATAGTTACAGATTTGCTTCTCTAAACATTCAGCTAACATGATGATGAATGCAGGGAAAGAGTTTATGAATATTCCATATTTTACCACTTAAAAAATATATACAGTGTAATATTGCTTCTACTATAGACATATCCATTGTCAAAATGGATGAGCAATTCCTAAACCTCCAATGTCAACATGCCATAGGAAAACAAAGATGGCAGCAAATACGGGTATGGCTTGCATCAGGAAAGTTTCAGTGTCGTTTATTTGCTTTAGTAAAATTAACAAAAGATTTAATCAAACAGATTTTAAAAGTAAACAGATCACAAATACACAGCTTCTGTTCCTTGTTAAGCTGAATGTATTTTCATTGCTCCATTCAGATGACAAGCAGCTTTGATTTTCCCCTGATAAGCAAATGGCCATCTCTTGGAAAGAACATAGTTTTAAAGATGAATAGCTCACACACATATCTGATCTACTTTGAATTGATTCTCTGTGGTTTCTTTAAAGCAAATTTAAAGCTGAGAAAATATTAAGGTGACCTAATTGTACAAGCCAGAAGTAATTTTGATCAGCAAAGTCTCAGCAAACCAAGAGATGTTAAATAAAATACTTTGAGCATCTTCAGTCTATTTTGAAAGAGTGAACTGAGTCACCCTGATAGAAGCAGAATATTTTCAACATTGTTGAAACAGAATTGATTGGATATCTCTGTGTTTTGATTGTGGGTGGAGTTATCCTCCATGTGTATTTAACTTTAATGCATTAAGATGATCTCTCATTCATACTCACCAAGAAAAAGAATGTAGCTGTCAATCAGAAATCTCCAGAACAACTGGGAGAAAGCTAATCAAAATCAGATATCTCCCTTGAAACTAAACAAGGAACAATGGTAGCACACTCAGAATGGCTCTGAAAGGACGAGACTTCTGACGCATACATCAAAAATCCAAATTTTGTTCCTAATAAACAGCACTTCATGCCGTGTAAATTCTGAATTTTATTAAACAGTGACTTAATACAAATAAAACTAATCAGTGGAGAGTTACATAAAGATCCTACTATAATTAGCCATCACAATTTTCCTTTATAAATGTTTGTAGGAATATCCATTCTTACCACACTGGCTAGAGGCCAGCTACCAAAGCTATACAAATGCATTCAAGACAAGGAAATCCTAAGATATTAGTCCTTCGTAGTGCCTATTCCCACAGAACTTGATGACACCAGGACTTCGGCTTCTAGCAATGAGGACATTACATAACATTCACTAACATCCTTCATTTTACTTAGAAAAGGCTGCTTCCTGCATCTTTCCTAGCAATATAGCATCAGGTTAGTACATCAAGACAGCTTGGACTTTGCAAACACTTTATAACCTAAATTTTCATTACAGGCAAACACTAGATATCTATTCGGAGGAAAAAAAAGAGAGCCCATTCTTTCCAGACTGTTTTGCTCACATATTCTCCATCCCTTCAAACTTTCTCTGTTTTGTTAAGTTGTAGAAAGACATTCTATACTCTTTCCTGTATTCACTTTGCTCAACAGAGTTCTGTGTCCTGTGGTCCCCGTACCAGCCTGCTTCTGCAAGGATGTCCAGGCTCTATTAGCTCCACCATATTTAAGTTCAGGAAATTATTTCCTGTGTGATTGATTTAAAACAGACTTAAGCAGTACTTGTCCATTACTGACAGCTTCTCCTTTCTCTTGGCCATCACTGCTGCCAGCTCCCCACCCAGATTATTTGCTACCCTTAATTTTACTCTCCTCTTCTATTTCTCTTCAAGATAATGCAATTTTGTTTTCAGTCTTTATTCTCTTCTATTTTGCTCCTTAAGCATGTACCACTGCTGTCACAATTCCATTTCCCACGCCACTGAATGCCTTCTTTAATTTCATTGGGGCTGGTTTTTTTTCTCTTTTCTATATGTTTGAAGCATCCTCTCCACCTGCACTCTTCTCTGTCTCTTCACGTCCTATTTCCCTTCACGGTTAGTAGAATGTTTTATCTGTTACAAAGCACCACAAACACTCAAGCTGCCATATAAATTACACAATGTGCCAATGAAAATAAATGAAAGAAAATACTGCAGGCTAAATAGTCACTGCTCAGCTGCCAGAGCTTTCCTTGTTCTTTTAGAGCTGCCACAAATGTTGACTTCCATTTATACCCACTTGATTGACCTGCTGGCACTGCCAAAATGGTCTAATGTGGTTTAGACATAAATCTGAGTCAGGGCATAGTTCTGCAGTGCAATGCTCTCTCTGAACAGAGTCTTATTCAGTTGGCTTGGAGCACATGGGATTAGTGAGAAGATTATCCACCTAAAGAGTGGGGCTGCACCTCCGTGTTGCAGTTGCACGGATGGGATGGCTGTGTCTAGTCCAGTCCAGGAGCTCCATGTTCCTCTGCATGTTCTCACAAGCTCTGCTCCTCATCTTGGCAATGGCAAAATTGCATTTCAACCACTGTACAGCAGCATATGGCAGTACCAACCATAGCTCCTTAAACAGATGGATTTTTTTGTTTTATAACTTACAGCTCACTGCCATAGAGAATCATCCCTTGTGCTGCCTCCCCCTCTCAACCCTTAATATTTCATTAAGCAAAAGATCTCCTGCATCCATCCTTCCCGTGTCCAGCAGTGATGCCTTCTCACACTGTAGCAACAAAACATGCTTGTGCAGGAGGAAAGACTTCAGTGGACAGAGCCACTAACACCTCAAAACCTGACCAACAGGACCGCAACTAAACAGCACATGGCTCAGACTGATAAAACAATGCTTGTGATTTATATTGTCTTTGAAATGTATCCAAAAAACTCTCAAAAGAAAACATGCTATACAAAAATAGTACACATTTTGCTATGCAAAAATGGTATGCTCTACTTCCTATTTTAATGCTATTGGAAATCATCCCAGCTCAACAACTCATCTCACAGGGTATAGATAGTGGGAAGAAATCTTTGCCATGAGATTCCTTGTGAGGCCAGCTTTGTAGGCTGTAGAAAAAGATTACACATTTGAATGTGAAATAAGGGTCTCCACAGCTGAGATGCCCGGTGTTCCAGCTCTAAAAGTCCCAAGGAGTCCAGGAATTAAATATTTTTCTGAGCCCTGTGCTTGGTGTGCCCCTTCTCATTTGGCATGCAATGCCATGCCTTAACCTTTCGTAATTAAACTCCTTTCCTAGACCTGTTTTCTTTCTATGCAGCCACTTAATATCTACCTGAATCCAAGTCCTTTTTACTTAGTTCTACAATAAAATCCACTGTATCTTGAAGTGTCTTATCATAACACAAAGGGAGAATTGACATAGTTTTACCATAGGTGCAAAATTCTTATTTCACAAGGAACTGTTTTTTCTTTTTTTTCTTTCTTTTTTTTCTTTCTTTTTTTTCTTTCTTTTCTTTTTCTGCTACATAAAACTATATCCTTTCAATAACCATTAGGAGCATGCAGATTTATAGGATATACATCATATATTTTTTACCTCTTAAGAGACCTCTTAAAGTCTCCATGATTATTAAGAACTAGAGGCCATAAAGCCCATCATTCTGAAAATTTATCTGTTTCACACCTACTATTATCTTGCCCATTTCCGAACACTTTGTGAATCCTAAAAATAGCCACAAATAAAAGTCACAAAAATAAAGGTTTAGGGAACCTATCTGTCAGCGCAGTAAAACTTGCTGCCAGTATTTGTTTGTAATTTAACCCTGCATTTTACTATCATATTCACACCATTACTTCTGATCCATAAAAAATTATTCTAAATATTTCTTAGAGCAACTGCATAAACTCCAGAATATATCCAGCCATTCTTGTGAAGCTGTAATTACTGAGATTAGCACTGCAGTAGTCACTTTTGCTCTGGGACAGGCACAGCCCTTGCAGCTTTACCAGAACTGGCTGGATGTGGGCTGTTGCTTGAACCCTAAGCTGCCAGTTACCACTGCTCAGCTGACACGCTGAGCATGAACATTTCTTTCCCCTTTCAATCTGAAGTCAAAGGGATTAGTTAACCAACAACAGGTAGGGAGTGTGAATTAACCTGACTGCCTTGCCCCCAAATGGATTAGGCTCACTCACAAGATCAGATGTAGAGACTAGGCAGTGTATGAAGACGGTCTCTCTCCTTCTGCACTCTGCCATTTAGCTGTTAGATGACTCAGCTTGTATCTCCATGTGATTTGCATAGACCCCCCCCTGTCGTCTAGACAGCACCCAGGAACTTAGAGCTGCCCAGCAGAGCGGTCTCTCTCCTAGCCCTTGGCTTCAAGAAAGTCTCAGGAACTGGAAAGGTTGAGTGTCCAAGGAGTGTCAAAGCCAGGTGCAGCTGAGGAGTTAGAAATCTGGATTGGTTGTAATCTGTGCTTAAGAAGGTGAATAAATTTGACAGGCGGTACTGTCACAAATTCACACTGAGCTCTCTATAACCTCATAAAATCTCTGCAAGATGTGACTTTACCGCAAGACCATAAAAGTGCCTAAATTCCGCAGTCATCAAATAATAAGCTAAGACTTCCATAGGGTTCAAGGCAGCTTCCCAGTAGTAGACTAGGAACCTTTCAGTGCTCAAAATTAATAGCACCTCAACACTAAGTCGCACGCAAACATAGCTGTGCTGTGAAAGAACCATCATTCTCTCCCGTATTTCAGTCAAGGAAGACACTAATATCTACATGCCTGTCTACCCCATGCAACAGAACATAGTGCAGAGATTTTCAAAACAGCTTTAGGAATAATAACTGCAAAGAGAGACCTGTAGTCACTTCAGCACCTTAGGTCAAGTGCAGAAAATACCTTGTGTCCAGAACTGCTTTTGATAACTGCACTGGTATTTTTTTCTCACCTCTGAACTTCTTGCACAGTGTCCATTGCACTGGGTAGACTACAAGCATCTCTTGTAGTTATGAACTGCTACTGAGTGACATTTTAGTGAAGATTGAAGAGTGTGCTCCCATAGCAGGCACATCATCACCAACGGCACCAAATTCCATGAGATGGAATTGTACCGTAGCAGTCACCACTGTCACGAGCCTGTCCCCCGTTATAATCCTCTGGCGATACCACACTTTGGCTTATTGCTGTGCTGCTGGGTAACATAGATTCTATTCACGCCAATGAATTCAGATTTAGATTTGTGCTGAACCAACCCAAATTCACAAGTTCTGAATTTCCATCTGCCATTGCTGAAATGAAGGGCTCTGATGGAGTCAAAAGCAGGACATCTACTGCTCTTGTCAAGGTTTGCTTACCGGCTGCTCTTACCAAAGTTTGCTTATCTAATGGAACCAGAGAAAGGATTGATCACACAGTTATTTAAGAGCTATAGTGTCTTGCAAGGAGGTTAGATGCCCCTCTGAATTATCCCAGCTGGATCCTGAAAGCTGCTCCACACCCCGCTGATGTCAGCATCATTAAATTCATCCTAGTATTCTGTCTAGTGGGAATGCAGCAAGTTAAATGTTGATGTTGTCAGTGAAGTAGACATTAATAATGCAGGGATTTTAGTTGGAATCACCGCACCTTAACTTCCACAACATGGTTAATTCTCTGGTTTTATAGACATAAATTTTTACTAAGGCTCAGCCCTCAAAGAAGAAGTCATCTAGGAAAGATAAATCTCCGAATCTCCTTCTGTGCTTCAGGAAGTGTAGGGACCACTCCATCAATCTGTTACCAAGGAACAGTTAGTAGGACTACAGCCCTGCTGCTGTTCAGGTAGAAGAGCTTGGCAACATCAGGTGTTAAGGAAAGGATTGTTTCTGTCTCTCTTCAGGGAAAAATCCGCGCCTGATTGCTCATGAGTAAGTACCATCTGTCCTTCCCCCTCTCTAATGCCATAGCTTCGTGCTGTGTCAAATAGAGCACTGCTCAGTTGCCTCTTTGCAGCAAGAACATCAATATCATTAAAAGGTCTGCAATGGCCTTTTAAGCTCAACACCAGACTGACAAACTATACCCTGGATTAAAAACATGCACAAGACTTCAACATATGTCAACAGGTGGAAGATTTTATCGTTTCCAGACCTTCCTCATGATGGAGAGTAATTATTATGATTACATGTCAGAGATACAGCAGCAAGGAGAGACACTATATCTGTGAGTCACTCACAGCAGTAGAGTTAGCAGAGGAACAGCCAGGATAACAGGATTAGCAAGGCAAGACAGATACATGCCTTGTGAGTTCACACACGTGTTGTGTGCTCATTAGATGTCAAAATAGATAATTAAGGATTACATTGTATTAAGAAGATCAAGTAGGACTTAGGGCGCATTCATGTCAGCTGCACTGGTAAATTGATCATAGCACCTACATAGTACTTTCCTCTCTCCCAGACAACATGCATTTTTGCTGTAGTTTACTTAACTGAAAAGCCACAATGTCAAAGAGAGCAGCTTAGGCAAAAGAATTTAGGTACATTTCTAGATGTCATGGAATTATTCAAGACTATTGGAGTGTATTAATACAGAAACACATTAGGACTGTGCTACACATTTCTTATCTTCTATTTAATAACAGCTGGTATGATAAAACTTTCTTTCTTTTTTTTTCCTCTGTCCTGGAAAAGTTCTTTTTACTATTAATAATTGTATGCCCAAATGGGGAGGGAATCAATGTGACTGAGGGGTCAAGAATCTCTCATGGCAACAGCAGACTGGAATCACTAACCGTGCAAAGCAAATTCCTGAGAGAGGGAGAGGAATACGCACCAGAGTGCTTAC
Source organism: Cnemophilus loriae (assembly GCA_013397755.1). NCBI lineage: Eukaryota > Metazoa > Chordata > Aves > Passeriformes > Corvidae > Cnemophilus > Cnemophilus loriae. The sequence continues at coordinate 135,410 of VZTF01009807.1, read as the reverse complement.
TTTTTTGACATATACACCAAATGGCAGCTTTGACAGGGCACTCAAAAACCTCTGTTCTTTGTTTCATTTTTGCTTTTCTTTCAGTATGGCTGTGAATTGCACAGACAGCATGTTGGAACTGAACAACAGTTTCCCTCAGGTTTTTCTCCAGTTCTGTTTTACAAGTCTCCTTTATGTTAACTGAGCTCTTGCATCATCTTTGCTATATCTTCCCCTTGCAATTAGAAGCAAAGTGATGCAACTGAGTCTATCTCCATAATTATATTATTATCACATAACAAAATAATTGCTGTATTGTGGTCAAACCAAGTATTTGTAAATAGTTTGCATGTCCCTAATTTCAGTGTATTTCCTATCTGTTACATATCCTACTGCTGTGTTCAGTTGTAGCTCAATGGTCATACAATGGAAGCAGCAATAGTCAGAGACCTTGCCTTTGTGGAGAATGAAAAGGGAGTTTGAATAAAATCAAATGAAACCAGCATACAGTAACACTCTGCACCAAATCTCAGAGCACAATTCTTTGTGCTTTCTCCCAATAGTTTTAAAAATACATGATAGTGTTATTTGGTACATAAAATGTATGTTCTCAGCTAACACCCATAGAGCTTTCATGTCATGCATTTCTTATGCACTCAGTCTTCAACTGAGAAGTGTGTGGTGTCCGTACCAGCTGGGAGTATATGACTGTTGGTGCCTCTAGCTCAAAGCAGTCTCATTAACTTTTCATCTCATCAAGAACTGCTCTGCACCCAATATCTTCTCTAACATGAACAATTCCAGCAGTTCTGATTCTAATGAGAAATATAACAAGAAGAGACAAGCTTTTTTCCTCCTAAAGCAGGAGGTGAGCAAATACATCCTCTCAAGAGCCTGTGGGGATGTACAACAAGGGTGTTTCTCGTCTGTGGACCATCTTATGCTCAACACACTGTGGAATCTGTGAAATTAATTCAGGACTTGTTCTTTCACTCACACAAATAAACTGGGAATGACTCCACTGAAGGATTGCAATTACAACATTGTAATTAAGAGGAGAGTTATTCCTGGGGTTGCACACTGCCCTGTGCCCTCAGTGGGAGAAACTGTTGGCCTGTACTGTCATGCCGAACAGAATGACAACGTGCCTGGTGGCAGTGGCAGTTTTGCTGTCTGCCAGAGGCAGAGGCTGCATGGGGAGGTACCTTTCACTGCACACCATCACCACCATCGCCTTGTGCAGAGAAGGAGGAGGGGGAGGAAGACAGCAGCAACGACAAGGAGCAGGAGAAAGCGAAAGAGAAGGGAGAAGAAATGGGAGGGCCTTTGCACACAACCTTTCTAAAATGTCACTGAGTAGGTTTCAACTGAATAGCACAAAAATAATCTAATTTCACTCCCACTCTAAGACTACTGCATATATTATTCTCTCTCTTCATCTATTTCCCCTGAAAGCTTTCTGCACCCAATTGCATTAATGAACACTGAACCAATGATGACGCAGATCAGATCAATATGGATGTATGTGGAATTAGGTCATTCTGATGGAGAGCAGGCCCAGATGCTCCAAAAGCACTCTGCCAGATGAGAGGCAGCAAGCTGATCCTTTGTCCCTCACTTTCACTTACAAGAATTATTTTGAAGAGACAAACTTTTCCTGAACCCGAGCTTAAAACAAGAGCACCTGGTACACCAAGGTGTCAGTTCTTGGCCCCTATCTGTAGTTGTTAAGATCTCTAGCATCTAGGTAGGGGCTTCTCCTTACAAACAAGGAAGGGGGGTAATTTGGGGAGAGGAAATATCTGTTCATAACGCTATGTGGGGAAGTGGCAAGTCTTCAAGACTGGGAGAAAAGCAAGAGTGAAGCTAAAGAGATCTGTACCTGGACAGATTCACTGCTGCATCCTGTCTCCTGACCTCAGTGACGTGGATGCAAGGGAGTGTCAAAGGGTCAGCTATTGTAGAAAAAGATGTTTTAAACAGAGCCATCTTAGAGCAGAGCCATTAGGAGTAAGCGAGAGTTGAAGAGCAGGGCTGAGGTGAACCTTGTTGTTTCATGATATTTCTATGCTAGTATCTCAGCCTTCAGTTTTGATAATAAAGGCTATTAGCTTTATTTCTGAGCAAGCTGCAAAAGGCATGTTACTGGACTTTACCTCCAAGACACACTAAAAGCTTGAGGAAGATATCTTGTGCTGAGTGTACGACATACGTCGTTAATAACAAAAAAGACATGAAGTCTAAAACCGATAACCAGCAACACTTCAAATGTGTCAGGCATTATGGCACGTAAAGCTACTGTTAAGCTGGTACAGTCACCTCCTCATACCTTACAGTAGCAGTAACGGAGAAGAAGCAGGTAGCTCCTTGGAGCACTACAGGCCCCCATAAGCTAAGGGACCTAGGAGTCAGTGGCAGTAACTCTACTGCCCTGAGCACAGTCCCACCACAAACTGCACAATCTGTGAATGAAGGGCACGCAAGAAGGATGACCCTGAGAACTACAGACCTGTCAGTCTCACTTCAGTGCCTGGTAAAGTAATGCAGAAGTTTATTCGGAGAGGTATTGGAAAACACCCGAAAGACAACACAGTCTTTGGTCATGGCCAGCACAGCTTCATGAGAGGAAATTCCTGCTTATCAAACCTGAATTCTTTCTATGACAAGGTAACCCACCTAGCTGATCAGGGGAAGCCAGTTGATGTGATCTTTTTGGATTTCAGTGAAGCTTTCAATACTGTCGCTCACAGTGTCCCTCTGGACAAAATGTCCAGCCCACAGCTGGATAAACACATCATGTGATGGGAGAGCAACTGGCTCACGGGTCAGGCACAAGGGGTTACAGTGAATGGGGTGACAT